>JASCZW010007729.1:0-60757 GCA_034211315.2 Aedes japonicus
GGATGTTCTGGAAAAAAAATATTGGGCTGTAATGAAGCACGAACTTCGTAAGTATCCTAAAGTTGTCACTACAGAACAGGAAATGTTGAAGTCATGATTGAAAGCGGAAAAAAAATGTCGGTTCAAGCGCTGGACAAAATCTTATGCGTGGTATTAAGAAGAAAGTTCGGGCTTTTGGATTTGGTAAGATTTGGCAAGATTATTCATTGTATTCAATTCCCTGAATATTTCATGACAATCGTTTGAGAGACTTGTTTTTGAGGACGAGTTTAAAATGATGCAATACAACTAAGTACTTTAGTACTTTAGTACACAAAGGTGTGCAGTTTACTATTGTTTTGCCACTTCTGAAAGTGCAATGAATAGAGTTATTTGGCAATGAGAAAAAAAACTTTCCATTAGTTGAATAAATAAACTGTTGTCTGATAGCATAATAAAAGAGTTCACTCTCACCAATACATATTGGAAAGTATGAAAATGGGTATGATTTTTATTATTTTCAGTACTGTATATAGATAAAAAATTTACATCTCTATCAGTTCATTTACGGCATCCACAGCAGTGAAGCAACTACCTGCTATGGCTTGTATTTTATCCACATCCTTCTTAATTTTCTCTCTCTATGAATTAAGTTCAATCTCGTACAATAAAGAATCAATCGTTTGTTTAAGTAAAACATTCCTTTTTATTTTTTTATCTGGTTTAGCAGTAAGGTATTATTCTTAAGACACTTCCTCTCACAGAAAAAGTCTGAATTTTCATTGAAATGAATTTATTAATGTCTGAAAATTGCATTTCATTCCACACGAAGCAGTTACTTGCAACAAATATTGCTAAGAAAGCCCGGATTTTGCATACAACATTTTTAACAATGTATGAAATGTCTCAGATCTTATCAAGTTTTTGAATGCAAAACTTGTACGTTTAGTGACGTCCCATTCATGTGCATGATATTGAACAGAAATTTTCACTACCCTTTGGGCACCGTAGTTACTAATTGAGAGCTTTTTATGCCACCACCAATGCTTAAATTTGTATTATGCGGCAATTATGATGCTATGCATATTGATACTCTTTACCCAGGGAAGTCGAAAAACATTCCAACCCGAAAAAGTCCATCGACCGTAACTGGAATCGAACCCACAGCCTTCAGCTTGGTTAACTGCACTCTTACCAATTGAGTTATCGGAAGTCCCATGTACAGTCCTTAATTCTTCTATCGATTGTATGGATTGTATTCGACCATCGCTCCCAGGCGGCATCCATTAGTTGTTGAGAGCGTATAATACTGCTGCGAAGCGTTTTCATCGAATCTAAAGGTGGTTCAAACGATTTGTGACCGTCAAATGGACAACCGAATATAAACTTATTGTGCATCAATTCTGGGTCATCTTCGTCTTGCGGCATGTAAGTGAGCGGCCGTGGATTTATCAAACCTCTTATTCAAGCATCAGCTAACAAAATCATCGCCTCTTTGATGCTTCCCATCAAACTTTGCCAGCCTCCGCCCATATAAGGAGCGGAAGGAACAGATGTTAACAGGTGACCCACATTTGTGTGTCTTTTCTCTTAAGTTTGTTTACCTTTGTCGAGAAGTAATAATATGTTTCTTGGAATGTGTGTTTTTGGAACAATAGTTATAAAAAAATTCATTTGGTGGTTATTGAATCGATGTCATCGGACCATCTCTCAGCCAGTGGAACCAATTGATTAATATTATTATTTCAAAAGTATCGTTTAAATGAATTTGGAGAGAATATAGAAACAAACCCAAACCAACCGACTCTTAGAAATACTAGATTACATACTTACAACGACATTCTCCTCGAGGCACTCGAATTCGCTGTCGTCCGATATGGCGTGTAGCAGATTCGACGAACTGCATGCGGATCGTTCGGTCGTTGTGTGGGACTTATCTCGGTCTCGTGGAATTGAATTCATCCTGTTTGAGACCTTTCTGCTCCTCGTTTTGATTACCTATATTGCGCATGGGAGGAAAGCGGGAAAGATAGAAGAGATGTGTTACTTTTTGTCAAGGTGCATTATATACCTATTGGGGGAATTTTGGATGTTCTGATTTCTAGCTGGTTGGTATGCTGGGTTGATACTTGTACTTGTTTCAGTATTCTTCGGAAGCTGTTCAGTAATGGAATAGTATCCGAGTAAGCTTCCAATTTCTTGTTCGTAGGTAAAATGATACTTCAAATACAGTGTATTTTCAATATGGCCAGTATTCCATATCAGTCTCTTTTCTAAAAACAGCAAGTATTCACATAAGTGAATGTTTGGTGCAAATTGATTTTTACAATCCCTAGAAAAAATTTATTCATTGATGTGTTTGTAAATTACGGTACATTAGAAACTCTTCCAACAAGCTAGTAGCCAACAATTTGCTTAAGAGAATCGATTTAACAGATAAGTTCCTTTTCAACGCACAGCATTAAAATAGACCCATAATGAAAAGGTAGAGTTGCTTCAAAATGTTTTCATGTGAGAAGTGTTTTTTTTTTCAGTGTTCATTGAATGTATTTATAAATATTTCATTGTTATTCTAACGAAGGCATTAAATTAACATACCGCGATATTATCCAGATATCCTTCGTTCACCCGTCTTATTAGGAGTGTCGCACTCTGTCCAAGATTCTACTACAATTTGCGCTCCAAAGCAAGAACTCAGCCAACCTCCTGCCAGACCACAATGGTTTTCGGTGGAACAGCTCAACAAAATCAAAACGACCTTGGTTCGGCTCGCCCAAGCCGACTTAAAAGAAGAGTTACGGGAACTCAAGCTAGGTCGGAGACTCACCAAAAAATCCTATATAGGACCTTTCATTGACACAGAGGGGCCATACAAATCCAAGCGCTCAGCTCTCCTTCCTAGCTTCCATCCTCTAGCCCGGCTGATTGTTAAATTCATCCACTACAAACTCATTTATGGTGACGGCCACCTGACCCTATCGATCATGTGCGAGGAGTACTGGCCGATCAACGGACGACGACTTGTGCGAAGCATCATCAGAAATTGCTTCCAATGCCCACGAGCCAATCCCGTACCGGCAAGCCAGCAGATAGGACAGCTGTCAGCCCAGAGAGTCACCATAAGTCGACTATTCGACGTCACCGGAGTGGACTACGCTGGACCATTAAACCGAAATGCCATCCACAAACGAGCATCATCCGCGGAGGTGTACATCTGTCTGTTCAAGTGCTTCACAACGGTGCATCTGGAGCTGGTGGGTGACCTCTACACCGGTCTTCATTGCTGCGCTTTAACAATTTGTAGCTTGTCGAAGGCGGCTTGGCCGCCAGCATTCCGACAGCGGGAAAAACTTCATCGGGGCGAAGAACGAGCTACACCCACTTTACAGGATGCTGTCGGACAAGCCGAGCGTTGTTTGGATTGAGCGTTTTTGCGTGAAAGAAGAAATCGTTTGGCACCTACACCCACCAAAGGCACTCCATTTCGGTAGGCTCTGGGAAGGCTGCCGTCAAAGTGGCCAAAATCATCTTCATCGTCTACTAGGAAATTCCTGGCTCTCCTACGAAGATCTTTCGACCGGCCTGACTGAAAAAGAAGCCGCGATGAACTTGTGACCGCTCGTCCCGAATGATTTCTCCACGCAATCCCCAGCCCAGAACCTGTGTGTGAAGCGATTTGTTCATGCGGTATGTAAAGTTCTCCATTTGTGACAACTTTAAATATAAATGGCAATGTGCACGTAAAATTATATGGAAATACTCTTCTCTTCAAAATGGCCTTGAATTTCTCGATTGGGCGGAGGTGGGGCACGTTGGGAGGGTTTCCATGTTTGGGCACCACCGGAATGCCCAGCATGTCCATTTCTACCAGCGCCCGCTTCGAGTAGTGGGCCGACGCTAGATCCGGCCAAAAAACCACGTCGCCTTGTGGTACTTTTCATTGAAGGCGGCAACTTCTGGGTGGCACTTCACACTGTAAGTCTCGCCGTTCACTGCCAGCCCCGACAAAAAGAAGAGGGGACGTGACATCCCATTTTCACTGATTGTGAGCTACAGTAACACCTTCTTTGGAAACTTCGGGTGCGCTCACATTGCTGCTATTTTTTGTCGAGGAAGCGAAGTAGCCTTTGCCTTGTCAGTCGTTCCCTTTTAATGTTAGCTACATCTCGTCGTCCATAACGACCACCACTTTCCGCTTCGTCGGGAAAATCTCTTCTACCAGAATCTTTAGCCGTTGTTTTTGGGTTTTCACTTGGTTCTCCAACACGGCCGGCTTGGACTGTCGCTTTCGCCAAATACTTCTTGATCATTTGGTCGGCCGCACCGACCTCCCGGGCCACCTTGCCTTCCGTCTTCCGTTTGAGCTTCTGTTGATTCCTCAGGTCGCTAAAGAGCGGTCGGACGGCCGGAACCGGGCTTCCGCTCGATGGACTCTTCCTTTTCCAGAAGTGCCACAATCTTGTAGCTGGGCTATTATGAAACAGTAATTTCGCAAACATCTCAAGACACTCAAAGTAGATTGAGAATTGAAAAAAAAAAACATGGGTCAATGTACACAAACTTTTCGGTTCTAATGTTGTACAAAATCTCATAGAGTGTTTTAAGAGGAAAGTACGGAAATGCTTGAAAACGGCGTTCATTTGCATTGCGGTATAAAAAACCAGACACGGAAGCTGTTTAAAGTCTTCGAGTACGTATGTTTCGTCGTCCATTATGATACAAGAAAATGTTTGCAAAAAAAAATGGTGCTGAGCTCCTTAGCACGACATTTTGCAATGAAATTTTGCTTGTCATCAAGGCTGGGCTTTTTTGCTTTGTTTGTCTTCAGCCTTTGCCTCTGCTTCACTTTTTGTACTTATGATTTTGACTTCCCAAAGCGAGCCTCATTTTTCATTTTCATTTTCATTTTGCAGCATTTGGTGGGGCAATAAGAGCGCAAGTCAGTCCAAATCCGATGGTGAAGGAGGGGTAATGGCGAACTAGTCTATTTAGACCACATGAACTCCATGGGAAGGCACAAGGATAGGTTAGGGTAGGTGGTTGAGGTAGGGCGTTTTGGACCGGTTAAAAATGCTACAAAAAGAAAATCATAAATCGAGCACTTGGCACTGAAGAAGTCTGTAAGTCGCAGACGAAACAGGCCTATCTGTCAGAAGACAAGTCTGGAATTTGAAGGAATTTACTCGCGTTTACTAGTGATTATTTGAAAAAAGTGTTGAAATGAACAATGAAAGAATTTCCATACCAATGAAAACTGCATCTCCTGTCGTATCCCTTAACTACTTGATACCAGGCGTCTACAAACTGTTTCTAGCCTCGTCTAAGCGCAAATTGCGGTAAAGCCCGCCGGTAGCACACCTCTTTCATTCTGAACAAACACACCTATGACAAACCCCAGTGATACGATACTCTGAGTTCCTAAACGGGCCCTCCACATCCTACAAAACCACAATAAGAAGTCCACTGCATAGGAAATTCTATGACATAGTTCAAACTTCCACCTCAAATTGAATATTGAATATTTTCAAAATTGAATGATTCTATCTATGATCAAATTTTTAGTGATTTGCGGCCCAACCCGCTAATATCACACTCAACTTTAGTGCCTGTATACATGCGTGCTACGACGTGGCTATTGAATAGAAAGAGGAGCGAGTGTGAAGCCGAAGGAGATTGGCAAGGTGGTACGGTGCCATTTGGCAACAGTTTAGCGCATAAAAAAGTTCCTGCAGGATTGTCCTAAGCAGGGGAAGCCGGAAATAGGACGTCCGTGCTTTGCACGCACGCCAAACGTGATCAAATCGGTCCGTGCAAAAATTGCTCGCAACCCGGTGCGTTCCATTAGAAAACGTGCATAGGAAGCTAATATTTTGGAGAAATCCATGCGGAGAATCAACAAAGAAGACCTGCATGCATCTTCCAGAGCCAGAGTGAAACGCCAATGGATTACGGACCGGGTCAAGGAACTACGAGTGACTCGTTCCAAGAGATTGCTTTCCTTGCTAAAGAAGGAAAAAATGATAATCCTGTTCTCCGACGAAAAGCTTTTCAGCATCGATGCTGTGGCCAACAGCCGCACGGACCGATTCATTTCAACGCAGAAAATGGAGAACGTTCCGGAAAAAGTGAAATTCAAATTTCAAACCAAACATCCGGCTGGTGTCATGATGTTTGGCTTGGTGACGTCAACGGTTTGAAAATGCCGCCTGTTTTCATTGATGCTGGAGTTGCAGAACCTGTGTGTGAAGCGATTTGTTCATGCGGTATGTAAAGTTCTCCATTTGTGACAACTTTAAATATAAATGGCAATGTGCACGTAAAATTATATGGAAATACTCTTCTCTTCAAAATGGCCTTGAATTTCTCGATTGGGCGGAGGTGGGGCACGTTGGGAGGGTTTCCATGTTTGGGCACCACCGGAATGCCCAGCATGTCCATTTCTACCAGCGCCCGCTTCGAGTAGTGGGCCGACGCTAGATCCGGCCAAAAAACCACGTCGCCTTGTGGTACTTTTCATTGAAGGCGGCAACTTCTGGGTGGCACTTCACACTGTAAGTCTCGCCGTTCACTGCCAGCCCCGACAAAAAGAAGAGGGGACGTGACATCCCATTTTCACTGATTGTGAGCTACAGTAACACCTTCTTTGGAAACTTCGGGTGCGCTCACATTGCTGCTATTTTTTGTCGAGGAAGCGAAGTAGCCTTTGCCTTGTCAGTCGTTCCCTTTTAATGTTAGCTACATCTCGTCGTCCATAACGACCACCACTTTCCGCTTCGTCGGGAAAATCTCTTCTACCAGAATCTTTAGCCGTTGTTTTTGGGTTTTCACTTGGTTCTCCGACACGGCCGGCTTGGACTGTCGCTTTCGCCAAATACTTCTTGATCATTTGGTCGGCCGCACCGACCTCCCGGGCCACCTTGCCTTCCGTCTTCCGTTTGAGCTTCTGTTGATTCCTCAGGTCGCTAAGAGCGGTCGGACGGCCGGAACCGGGCTTCCGCTCGATGGACTCTTCCTTTTCCAGAAGTGCCACAATCTTGTAGCTGGGCTATTATGAAACAGTAATTTCGCAAACATCTCAAGACACTCAAAGTAGATTGAGAATTGAAAAAAAAAAAAAACATGGGTCAATGTACACAAACTTTTCGGTTCTAATGTTGTACAAAATCTCATAGAGTGTTTTAAGAGGAAAGTACGGAAATGCTTGAAAACGGCGTTCATTTGCATTGCGGTATAAAAAACCAGACACGGAAGCTGTTTAAAGTCTTCGAGTACGTATGTTTCGTCGTCCATTATGATACAAGAAAATGTTTGCAAAAAAAAAATGGTGCTGAGCTCCTTAGCACGACATTTTGCAATGAAATTTTGCTTGTCATCAAGGCTGGGCTTTTTTGCTTTGTTTGTCTTCAGCCTTTGCCTCTGCTTCACTTTTTGTACTTATGATTTTGACTTCCCAAAGCGAGCCTCATTTTTTCATTTTCATTTTCATTTTGCAGCATTTGGTGGGGCAATAAGAGCGCAAGTCAGTCCAAATCCGATGGTGAAGGAGGGGTAATGGCGAACTAGTCTATTTAGACCACATGAACTCCATGGGAAGGCACAAGGATAGGTTAGGGTAGGTGGTTGAGGTAGGGCGTTTTGGACCGGTTAAAAATGCTACAAAAAGAAAATCATAAATCGAGCACTTGGCACTGAAGAAGTCTGTAAGTCGCAGACGAAACAGGCCTATCTGTCAGAAGACAAGTCTGGAATTTGAAGGAATTTACTCGCGTTTACTAGTGATTATTTGAAAAAAGTTTTTCAATGTTTTATTTCTTATTTCAAAAAGTGATCAAATGAAGTGTTAATTTTTAACTATCCTTGTTTCCTAATCACAATCGTTCTACTAACACGCTCAATCAATTTTTTTTAAAGTTGGTTAAAAAAATAAAATAAAAAAATAATGGATCATAAAATCGTTCATTTACAATTCTGTATTACAATAATATACGGCAAATCCCGAAAAGATAGAAAAAGCCATTCCCTGTAGTTCGTATAAATGTGACCAGGCTATTTGAGATGTCGCTGTAAGTTTCATGTTGTTTCTACGCTGCATAGTTGCTATATCAATGTAACATCTCTCTATGATTTGCTTTAATTTAAATTATAATTTATGAACAATGAAAGAATTTCCATACCAATGAAAACTGCATCTCCTGTCGTATCCCTTAACTACTTGATACCAGGCGTCTACAAACTGTTTCTAGCCTCGTCTAAGCGCAAATTGCGGTAAAGCCCGCCGGTAGCACACCTCTTTCATTCTGAACAAACACACCTATGACAAACCCCAGTGATACGATACTCTGAGTTCCTAAACGGGCCCTCCACATCCTACAAAACCACAATAAGAAGTCCACTGCATAGGAAATTCTATTACATAGTTCAAACTTCCACCTCAAATTGAATATTGAATATTTTCAAAATTGAATGATTCTATCTATGATCAAATTTTTAGTGATTTGCGGCCCAACCCGCTAATATCACACTCAACTTTAGTGCCTGTATACATGCGTGCTACGACGTGGCTATTGAATAGAAAGAGGAGCGAGTGTGAAGCCGAAGGAGATTGGCAAGGTGGTACGGTGCCATTTGGCAACAGTTTAGCGCATAAAAAAGTTCCTGCAGGATTGTCCTAAGCAGGGGAAGCCGGAAATAGGACGTCCGTGCTTTGCACGCACGCCAAACGTGATCAAATCGGTCCGTGCAAAAATTGCTCGCAACCCGGTGCGTTCCATTAGAAAACGTGCATAGGAAGCTAATATTTTGGAGAAATCCATGCGGAGAATCAACAAAGAAGCCCTGCATGCATCTTCCAGAGCCAGAGTGATACGTCAATGGATTACGGACCGGGTCAAGGAACTACGAGTGACTCGTTCCAAGAGATTGCTTTCCTTGCTGAAGAAGGAAAAAATGATAATCCTGTTCTCCGACGAAAAGCTTTTCAGCATCGATGCTGTGGCCAACAGCCGCACGGACCGATTCATTTCAACGCAGAAAATGGAGAACGTTCCGGAAAAAGTGAAATTCAAATTTCAAACCAAACATCCGGCTGGTGTCATGATGTTTGGCTTGGTGACGTCAACGGTTTGAAAATGCCGCCTGTTTTCATTGATGCTGGAGTTAAAATCAATACCGAAGTGTATATCGGTATTTTAATGAACCAAGTGCCTCCCTGGGCGAAGGCCAACTTCTCCGAGGACCAAAATGTTGTCCGACAGCAAGATGGAGCGCCGTGTCACGCGTCCAATCGACCCCAACAATGGTTGAACGATAACATGAAGTTCTGGCCGAAGGATTTTTGGCCCCCTAGCAGATCTTAATCCGTTGGATTATTTGATTTCGACATATGTTGAAGCACGAGCCTGCAAAACATCAACCCAACCCAAGAACAAATTTTCGCTTTGTTTTCTGCCGCACCCTGTAGTGCTCCATATCCCAGTGTTTTGATAGGTCTTACCTCAATGTTGGTGTGAATATTGATCAATGAAATAGGCTTAAACTTAAAAAGTTTAAAAAATCTTGAAAAATCGTCGTTTTGAATTTCAATCACATATAATCTACAACGTAAACATCGTAATGCGCCATACTCAATAACTTCTTCCTAAATTTCAGCTTCCATTTCCTAGAAATTCACGATGTTACTTAAATGGTGCCTTACGTACCATCCTCCCTACTTTTTAGTTTCTTGGCAAGATAACGTACCGATAAGTTTGAATTCTGCTGCCGTTTGTACAAAGTGCGTTTACGCACTTCCACTTGATTCGACGCCATTTTACTGAATGTTACAAGAATTTAAACATGATGTACTGCCTGTAACCGCATATCAGTCCCATATTGAAAAACAGCAAACCGAGAAAACGATCATTCAAGTTGAGAAAGCATTTTTCTTGATTCAGCCTGTTTGGCGTACTTTTTTACTCTATGTTTTGATAGTTTATATGTAATAGTATGCATTGCTTACTATACAATTAAAGAAATAAAAAAATCTGTGTTTTTGAGGAAAAAAACGCCTTGGGACAAGATATGCAGTTACTCTGTCCTTCAAGCATAAATGTAACCGCATACCAGTCCCATTCTGTTTGTTCAACAATATTGCTCTGATTCGGTATGCTTTGTCATGGGGTTCGTTCAATTATTACGTAAGATATGTTCCGACCATTTGAACTCTCCCTTCACCATGAAGTATATTCATAAGATATGATCAACACCTCTCCCTTTCCATGTAACGTTGCCAAAACATAAAAAGACGCGAAACCTGCTCCCATTATTTAGCGTATTTTGTAATATTTGACCGACTGGAAGGAGTTGAAAATTACTGTTTTAAGCTTGTGTTTCACGGACATGTCACATTTTTTCACGAAATCAAAATGTTCTAGAGCTAATCAAGAGTTACTTTGGTGATAGCGATGAAAGTTCTGTCGACGAAGATTGTGGAATTGATGCGATGACAAGAGCTGGTAAGTTATTTCTATCTACACCCAAAATAAAAAAGCAAGATTGTAATGCAATTTCGCATGATTTGGTTTCATTTCTCGTAATGGATCGCAACTTGGAGAAAGAAAGCAACATTGGTCGTGGGCAAAAAAGCAACACATCAATTCGATTAGAAAAATTCAATGTGTGCGTGATGTTGTACAGTTGATTAGTAGTAGTAAATTCAATGGCGCACAAAAAAAAAGATTACCATCCGCTACCGAGAGTCGAACCGCGACCGTCAGCATGACGGCTCTTCATTGTAACCATCCAGTCACCACAACAAGTTGAGGTGAATGGAATAAAAGTCCTACAGTTTCTTCGGTTTTTGAGGCACTCAACGTTACAACAATGAAGCAAATTTCGGTCGCACACACTTACATGGCTTCATTTATTTCATAAACCGCATGGTGACTTGATGAGAGGGCGATAGGAGTGTGATGACGAGTGCAGATAAAAATAGAACACTTGACAGCGGAATAGCAACAGTGGAATATGGCGTAGCGGCGTTCTGTGCCATTGTCTCACCCATATTGAGAAGTTGTTGACGGTTGAACAAAAACCCAACGGTTGCTGCGATTGTCGAGGCACTAGGCACACAGCGATAACCACTTGCACACACTTGCATGGCTTTGTTTATACCATAAAAAGCTTTGTGGAACATGATGGGCAAATTTGCTTTTTCAGAATCATGCGGATTTCTCAAGATATGATTGCAAAAACTGCAAAATTGCAATTTTGCATTTTTTGCTACAATTTCAACTTTTGGGTGTAGAATCATGAAAAAATGCAAGGGTTTTGGTCGAATTTCAGTTCTTTCTTGTCGGACAAGAAAGAAAGGGAACATGCACTGAAAATTAGTTTTAGTTTATTTTACGAAATCGAAGGTAGAACTAACAAATCTATTTGTTGTTTTCTGCAACGAAACTGATTTGTACTTATCATGAAGCTACCTTCGTAATTAATGGCACACACGCAACTGTCAAAAGCTCTAAGCTTTTGTTAACACAGAAAGAACATTCGTAAATTGTACGTAAACAATACAAAGAGCTACGAATATTTGGTCACAAATTAAAAAGAAACGTCTCGCTGGTGGTTACATGAAGCACTGACAGATCTACTTTATCGACTCAAAATGTAATTGACAAAACAAGGAACCACGCGGAGTTGTCCAGAGTCTTTTTATTGTTTCTGAAATGGGATTCAAACCTGAATTTTTTGAAAGCGCTGATTCTGAATCCGTGGTTGATCACTCTAGGCCATGCTGACTCTTGAGAATAAGTCTGATTAATGAGCATGAAGTTATAGCTCTCGACAGCGCTCTAATTTTTATTTTGGGATAGATAAATTATTTCCGCTCATACCAGCAGCACCACCACCATGCATGAGTACGGTACAAAAGAGAAACAGCGAATGGCTGATCTTTACGAAATTCATTTCGTGCATTTTACAGAAAGGTGTAATGATAGTATTTCACGAGATAAAAAGCATTATGAATGTGTCATACAATATACGAGATATTTGTTCTATGTACAAAATCCATGTTTCCGAAACGCGTGAAAGCTATTTAACGAAAATAAATTTTCAGTGTGGCGATTCCATAATGTGAGCCAATTCTTATTTTCAAATGCAGATCAGTTTAAAAGCACTCTGGTGAGGATGCAACATGTGGAAGATTTTGTTTCATAAAAGCGGAAAAACTTGTGTTAGTGGATAATGATCTTCAAGGTGATGCAGCTTTATATGCTCCAGCTCCATCTTCAGATGCAGATCAAGAAAAGGTCCGTGATGCATTGAATGGTATTTCACGTTTTATGCATGCGGATCATGATTCAACTTTTCTGCCACAGAGACGGAATCAATGAACACTGGAACAAAAAAATTCGCAAAAAACAATTTCCGAATCATGACTTTACAGTTACAGACTTTACAGACTTTACAGCTGCTCTTGTTGTTATTTTGGAGAATTTTGGATCCGTCAAAGAGTGCGGCAATTAGGATTCCAAAGATATATTATCGTGAAGTATCTCCACTACAGTAACTCTGTAAAAGGTGAGGATTTGAAGTGCTGCAAATTATTTACAAACAAACAAGAAAAACTAATTTCAGCTGACGACTTTGATCTGGAAGGTCAATTGAAAAAGAAGAGCGAACCTCGAAGCATTGACGCTGACTAGAAAAACCAATTAACTTAAAACCATTTTACCATTGGTTGAGGAAGAAAAGAAGAGATCTTTAATTGAATTGTCTCAAACTGGACAAAAGGGAGACTAATTGGTAGAATGGATTTTTATTCCAATATTATTTCTGTTTACAGTTACATTTTTTGCTTAATTTATTATTTCATTATGTCTCTAAGAAGGATTAAACATTTAAGATATCCAACCATAATTCTAACAGGTGTTTAATATTTTTATTTTACTGCCACTTCGAAAACGAGACTTATATGCGGTTACTCCAATAATGGGACTCATATGCGGTTACTTTCAAGATGGGACAAACAGACCTGATATTTTTTTCACATTTTTTTCGTAACTAACTGCTAAATTTTATTATTGCTTTCTAAAATATGATAAAAAATAAGGCAATTGAGCAACATAACTCAAAAACGTCAAAAAGTAATATGAGGCTGATATGCGGTTACAAGCAGTGTACCACGAAATAAAGTGGAAAGTTTCAGCTGTCATATAATTGAAACGTGTCAGCGATCCGTGAAATAATTAAATATCTACACTGAAAGAAAAGTGTTCGAAATTAAACGTGGACAGGTTTTTTAAAACACATCACGTTTTCAGTTCCGGTTCCATACTAGACGACGAATTATGGAACCATTATTGGACTCTAATTTCCATTCATCATTTTCTCCCATCTTGATCCATAAAGCGATTTATGAAATAAACAAGCCATGCAAGTGCGTACAAGTGTCTGGCTGCGCACAGATAAGGAGAAACATGTTGTTTCAAATCCTAGAGAGTTTGAGCTGTTTAGTGGAATACCTGTAACTAGAAATAAGAAGAAAAAATAGTGTTTCTCCAGTCGAGTTATTAGTACACGACACTGAACTGCCCTGGGATGCATAGTTGACGTAAGCGCCAAGATGACCAAAATTCACTTTTTTGTGTTTTTGCATTCTTTACCCTATAATACATTGCCTCCAAGTAAAAACAAAAAAAGTTTCTTCGAAAAAGTGTGAGATAAATTGAAAAGACCGATTTGGCGTAAGCACCATTTGGTCGCATGAAAGACGTCTCTCCAAATATCACATCACGGGTTGATGTACGCGAAGTTGAATGCACCAGGGAAAGCAGATTAGAGATTACATACATACTTGCCATCTATCGACCTCTGGAAAACACCTGGCCGATTCCTTACGATCAGTGGGGATACTGTATCCCGCATACTGCCTTCATAGACATCTGGAGTTCAAAATGTGCTAGAATTGATGGACTTTTTTCCTTGGCGAGAAAGTGAAAAGGGATGAGCCTGGAATTTTGATATTTTATCAAAAGCA
Source organism: Aedes japonicus (assembly GCA_034211315.2). Taxonomy (NCBI): domain Eukaryota; kingdom Metazoa; phylum Arthropoda; class Insecta; order Diptera; family Culicidae; genus Aedes; species Aedes japonicus. The sequence continues at coordinate 14,000 of JASCZW010007729.1, forward strand.
CAGGTAGTAAAATTGCACAAGAAACTAACAAATGGGTGTTGAAATTGACGTCCTCATTTATTGTACACGTTCCGAAAGTTCCCAGCTTTCCAAGTAATTAAAAGGCCGCCATGACACCACCTCGGCCTTCATAAGAATCTTCAAAAGCTCTGCGTGCATGCGCGTAGGATTACAAAGCAAGACCATTCTGAAGGTGCCTTGGTTCAATTCCTAGTACGGTCCATGAAAATTTACAGGTAGGAAATTTTCTCGATTTCCCTGGGCAAAGAGTATCGATGTACCGGCCATACAATGATATGAATGCATAAACGGCAACTTTGGCATAGAAAGTTCTCAGTGAACAAATGTGGAAGTGCCAGGTGATCGACTTTTTTCAGGCACGAGAGGGTATTCTAGTAGTATATAGCATTCATAACGACTGATGTTATGGTATGTATGTATGGTAGCCACCATCCCCTCTAGCCCTTGGCTTGGATGCAGCTCCACTTAATAGCAAGATCGAATTGAGCCACCGATATGAATTCACAATATCGCTGTATGAAGGGCCAAAAAATGGAGGGGTGGAGCCGTAAGTAGAGACACTTACACGAAATCCACGGGAAATTAAGAATCTCCTTCCAACGATATGATCCAACAAATCGAATAACACAATTCGCAATACTCATTAAGCTTTCTACAGGATGGCTTGTTCAGAAGGGCGCGTCACTCTCCCTGAAACTGTTGGAGTAGAACTCGCGGCACCACAATCGAATCGGTAGGATAAGAAATGATACTGTTTGTTCCCTCCTAGACTCAGGCAGTCAATCAAACCATCGTCCAATTTCAGCTTGAATGATACCCTGGTGCTCCCTCCCAACCCAGTATTTATTATATATAATCATAATATTCAATTCATGTTGTATGTAAAAGAGCAATGAAATATACTAGAATATTTAATTAATATGTCATAGTTGCAATTCGTCATCCTTGAAATTTTTAAAAAATATGATGAAATAATTAAAACAGTATTAATAGGCATATGATAATAACATGAAGCTTGTTGCATCTTTACAGCTCAGTCAGTGGCAGATGAATGTTACTCTGAATGTGAAGATTATTTTGCAAATAAATAAAACATTAAACATTTGATTATACATTAAAAATTAAAAAAATATGTATGTATTTATGACATATGGATAAACATAAACAGCAGATTTAGAAGAGCATTCAATAATTTTATTTATATTCAATGATCTACATTAAAAGAAAAACACCTCAAGATACAATGCAATAAAATATCTGTACTATCTGGAATCAACTTCCTGTACCCTGGAAGTATTAAATTTCATCAATTATTATTATTATTTTTTTAATATATAATTTTATTATGATTATAGAAATATGCAGTGATGATATGATGAAAACAACACGATGTTGTAATGAGATACTAAATAATATACATATTAAAATAAAATGCAGCTATTTGCCACATCTGCTGCGAAGTAAGATGATATAAACTCTGAAATGTCGAAAATTTCTAAAGTGATGTAATGTAGGAAAGTTTATCACCGGGCAGGCTGCAGAGTGGCAAAGGAAATTTAAGCTAACAGTAAGCCAAAATAAATTTCATATGATTATGATTACTGCCCAAAAAGGAAAAACTTAACAAATCCACACAAAAAAAGAAAGAGAAAATAACAAGGAAGAAAATTTTAATTCTCCGATAACTCTTGAATCCTACTAAGCCCATGGATACTTCTATATAATTGTGCAATAAAAATGAAGGATCATTAACAATTTTAGTTTTTAAATCATTAAATTTGTTTGGATAAAGAAGAGAAAAAATCATAGTAGAATCTGTAGTATGGGCTAAAACCGCATAAATGTGAAGCTGAAATAGCATAAAAAATATTGCGAAAGGGTGTTACAGTACAAAATGATAACAAAAATTATATCTGAACTGCCTGCATATCTGCTGGTTGTGGTCCTGCTGCAATCGTAGACAGACCTGCATTATCATTGTCACGAAGGAAAAAATAATTTAAGATTACTATACAATACTTGTGAACTCCATGGATGATCTGAAATTATATACCGTATAAAGAATACCTTCATTTTTCGTAGTAGGGTAAGATTTTAGCATGCACCTTCCGCAAGGTGTTTGTTGTATTAGTAACGAAACATGTATAAACAATCCATGATATAGCATTCATAACGACTGATATGCATAAAAGGTTACCTTTTGCAGATCAACAGAGAAAACCGACTTGTTGATTTTCGCATTTGAACGATCGCTATGATATTTATCTCGCCCAGCAATCGCTCGTGATAAGTGATCCTTCCAACTTAAACACAACTCGAATTGAACTTCGTTCGTTGTTGATACTCCATGATCATTAGCTTTAGCAGAGTGGCATGTCTGGTTTTCGTGAACATGTTCATGCGTTGGGTAATTTTAACACCTTCAGTAGAAATTGTAACTGCAACATTATTGCTTATTTTTTTAACTGACGCTCTTGCTAAAAGTCGAATATTTTCTGGATTGATAAGTCCTATGGTAGATATCGGCAAAATCAAATGGGAGCTTTACTGGTTGAAACTTTTCATTGATATTCGTGAAGCCAACCGGCGATAGCCTAATGAACGACATTCAGAATACAGCAGCCTGGTTTTTACGCCAAACTATGAGAATAAACGTTCAGTAATATGCTTGTTTATTCGCGAGATCGCAGCAAGCCGTGCTTTGAAACTGACGTGTTTTGTTTTTGCTGCGTCGTTTTCGCGAAAAATAAATCAAACAATAAATTGTAATTTAACTTTAACTAACAGTGAAATCATAAAATATCCGCGTGTTTTGGGAAACCTGTAGTGAATACAATCGATTCCACCCGAAATGTGTGAGTGTCGGTAGTATTTCCACATATTGTGGTTTTTTGTGCTGCGCCCCCGCTCCTGGAAGAGGAGTTACTTCAGCTTAGTTTTGCTTGGTAGTATTGAGACATCCGGACAAACATTATTAGCTTTGAGCGTTTGTCCGCTTCGTCGCGAGTGAATCGATGATTATTAGCAGTTTTGAAGTTCGATATAGAGTGGCCTCGTAGCGGGCATTTGATTAAAGGGTGTCCACGATGAAATTGCCACACTATGAAATTGCTCTAACTTTTTAACCGTTGGGTAGAATTTAATGAAAATTTGGGTGGATTTAGTTCATAGTGCATTATTTACATCCTGCAAGTTTTAAAGTCCTGTGATTAAACTCGCGGAAATGGAGCCGAAAAGAACAGCTCGTGCGTGAATAAATCTTGCGCATTCATCACGAGAACAAGGATCTCTCGCATCGTTCCATCGCTAAAACGTTGGGAATCGCGAATTCCACGGTGTCGCGAGTGATTAAGCGGTTCGAGGAACGGTTGACCACCGATCGGAAGCCCAGAAGTGAAGGAAAAAGTATTCCGTACAACACCAAAAATCACAACCGCGTAGTTGGGGCCTTTCAACCGAAATCCAAACGCCTCCGTTCGGGATGTGGCTAAGAAGCTGCACCTAAGCCGAAGTTTTGTCCAGAAGGCCAAAACTAAGGCTGGGCTTCGAACGTTCAAGGTACAAAAGGCCCTAATCGCGACGAGAAGCAGAACAAGTCCGCCAAAACCCGTGCCAGGAAGTTGTACCTCAACATGCTGACGAAAGTTGAATGCTGCATCATGGACGACGACACATATGTGAAGGCCGACTTCAAACAGATCCCCGGCAACCTGTTTTTCACGGCCAAGGATAAGTTCAGCGTTCCGGAGCATGTCCGCACTCAGAAGATGTCCAAATTTGCGAAGAAATTCCTGGTTTGGCAAGCCATCTGCGGGAAGCGGAGTGCACCTTTCGTGACCCAGGACACGATGAACGGACAGGTGTACATAAAAGAGTGCCTCCAGAAGCGGCTGCTTCCTCTCCTGAAGGCCCACAACGTCCCAACAATCTTCTGGCCGGATTTGGCCTCATGCCACTACTCCAAGGACGTGCTGAAGTGGTATGCGGACAATAAGGACAATTTCGTGCCGAAAATGTTCAACCCTCCCAACACTCCGGAGCTCCGCCCCATCGAGAAGTACTGGGCGATTATGAAGCACCTTCTTAAACGACCTAAGGTAGTGAAGACAGTCGAGGAACTGAAGAAAGTATGGGTTTACATGCAAAAAACGGTTGATTCACAGGTTGTGCAGAATATTATGGCCGGGGTTAAGGCCAAGGTGCGGCATTTGCGTATGGACTGCAAATAAAATACGAATAAAAATGGTAAAATGAAGTTTAATAGTTATTTCTCAATCCCCGAAAATTTGATGGCAATCGGATGAAAACTCGAATTTTGCGAATCAATTTTGTGTGTGGCAATTTCATCGTGGAAACCCTTTATTGGCAGAGTGTGGAGTGCAAAAAAAAAGAAGACCAGTGCGTGTATAAAACGGCCATTTGCTTATCAGAAGCAGCAAACGAAGACAAAGCGCATGCGTGCGGGAAAGGCTGCCACATAATTTCAGATGCGTTCACCATGCTGTGTACAGAGTTTTCTTATTCAGGCTACATATATAACGGGCAGTTTGGCCACGTTAATTTTTGCGCTTATTTTGTCGGGAGTGCATGAAATTACGAGGCAACGTCGAGAATTTTTATGTTTACGAATGAACAAGAGAGTGTAACGAAGGAAGCGGCAATTGGTGAGATGTATCTGACTAGAACGTCAACCTTATTTTTAAATAATACCAAATACGTGCCTGGTTTGGAAATTTAAGATTTCCAAATCTGGAAGTGTGTTGCAGTGCCCTTATCCAAATGATATCGGTAATGTTTACATGCGGGGCTTATTGTATGTGAAAGTAACCTCGGAATGGGCGTGACTCTCCAGACATTCTGAAATGGGTTGCTGGATCTGCAGTAGAGCTATCACTTTCTAGCTCTCGGATTAAAGCTGCTTGCAATGGTCACTTGAGGGATTGTTGTAAACAGATTTCTTCCATAATACCATTGCCGGCCAATGAGTGTTAGATTGTACACACACACACACACACACACAGTAATATGCTTGTTTATTCGCATAAGTTGGCGTATGCGTTTTAAAGATGATAAAAAAATGAATCTATTCTAATTATCTTGCTGGCCCAGTTTTATTAGTAAAACTTTATCAAATGGACAGAACACTTGGCCATTTCTGTTGATGTACATTGCATTTCAGCTTTAACTCGGAAAAACGCGTTTTCTCAACAACCACACCGATGGTGGTTACGTCAACTATGCATCCCAGGGCAGTGAAGAAGTCTGCACATTGTAGGCAAAATACGCGTATCTGTCAAGATAAGCAAAGGTAGTTGGAATTAAATGGAAAATACTAATTTTTCTTTTCTTTTCTAGATATTTTTTGAACTTCATTGCTGAAAAAATAAATAAAACTGCCCCTAATAGCCGCTTTTAATTGATTTGAATCAATAGCATTGATGTTTTTGAGTTAACTCGCTTAGTGTTGACGAATAAATAAAAAGATGATATTTTGAACGTCGCATAGCAGTTAGGAATTGAACGATCATGTTAATAAAAAAACAGGACAAAGTTTAATTAAAAATGGTTTGAAGTTCGATTTTAGAATTTTGGAATGCTTTTTGATTAGCAAATTTTCGTACACTTGTCCTATACCAAACTGCTGCGAGACGTCATAAACATTATCACGCCGGGTTTTCTCTCTCATCATCTTGCATTTATCAATACGTTTTTACTTAATTGTGTTTACTTAATAAATACCGATTTATACCAACAGTAACGACGATGTTGGGGATATCACAAAGTGTGAATGTGGTTAACCTCTTCTGTCAAAATACGCGTACTATCCGCTTTTAACCGAATAGAATCAACAGTCATGATGCTGTTAGGGTCACTTATACAATGTGTTGCGTTTTCATTGGGAGTACAGAGTAAATTTCAAGTAAAGCTTGATAGCCAATTGGAACTGATCTAAACCGACAGCAAGGGTACAGATCGGGCCACCCAGAAATTGTGGTTATGTTTTAGTATATTGGGAAAGCAATCAAATTTGTTTAAATTTACGCTTTGAACCGCTTTGAACCTACAGCACAGAGAACAGACATTCAGGGTCGAACATTTTTTCTCCAGTTTACTGTGTAAACCTTTACAAGCAAACCGTTAGAAAAACAACGCCGCCTAGTCTAGGTTTCACCAAATTAAAATTGACAGGCTATCAAATCTCAAGGTGGGCAAGTGGTGCCATCAACATACGATTCACCAAAACTAACGGAAACGAGCCGTAATTTTAAAATGGCAGTTACAGAAATTTACACACGTTGGGCACTCCAGCTTGGGTGTCTGTTCTCTGTGCCTACAGTAAGAATACATTTGATGTTTTTCATAACCTCGCCCTTATTAAGCCTCAAACCTGAAACTTAAGATGCGCGACCGAAAACCTCTGTGGAACTCCACAGGTTCCACAACTGTGAAGAAATTTGGTTTTCGATTAGAAATATGACGTGAGAATTGATTTTTTAAGCCAAACCAAACGAAGGGTAGATATACAATCTTAATTCTTGCATTTTTTCAGAACTTTTCCCGCATTTTTGGCTAATTTTTATATTTTTTATATTTTTTTGAGGAAATTGTTCAATTTGCTCTGGTCTCTCATTTAATAAACGAGAGGAAAAATCGTTCTTTTCAAGCCATAGATCTTTAAAATTTCTAGAAGCATAAGAAGCGAAGTATAATGTTTTAGGTTTTCGAGTACAACATGAAGCATATGCGATACGTGCAAATTCTATTAAGGACGTCGTGGACAGTTCGTAGTCGATTCTCTGAGCTATTTAAATCTTTTCCGTTTGGTGCACCTAACATTTATTGACTACCTTTCATTTATTGAAAATCCTCGCTCCATCGTCGCATTTTCATTTGACAGGATGAGCATGTTTTTAACAAATGTTGTCAAATTTGGTAGCTCTAATCTGACTGACAACGTCTTCATTCCCTTTATGAGCAACTACAGCGCTCAGACAGTCTCCAGCTCCAGACGCTTTTTAGTTATGTCTGTGAAGTGAGTTATAACATGTCAATGAGTCAATGCATTAAAGGTTATGTTAATGGAGATGTGTTGAATAGTTTCTTCAAAAGAAATAAATAAAAATAAACACAGTAAAAAGATCGACAGTCATTGCGGAATGCCAAAACGTCATAGCAGGAAATTTTTGCAAATTCTCTCGTTTTCTTGATTGCCGATTTAGAGGCCACATTTCCACATTAAGGGCTGGTAGATTTTCACATTAAGGGCTGGCAGAAGATTGCAATTCACTTATTCCATTTCAATTAACGATTTTACTTTGAATGTTAGACGCTCGGGCTTAACAATTCCCTCCAATGCGGCTCTAACTAGTCCCGTCAAGTAGTCAAATTTGACGATACGGTCTGGGGCCAACTCGAGCATTGTTGCTGGCGTGATAAAGCTTTGGTCCTAGCATCTTATCGTCTACCGCAACTACAACACCGAACACTTTTAATCGGAATTCCGACGAAATTATTTGCACTAAAATTTACAGTAATGCATACCATAGCGGTGCTTCAGTCAAAAGGATCATCTAAGGACCTCCAGTCAAGTAAAATAAAAACAAAAGTAAGTCATTAGCGAAACCTCACTTGTCACAGCCGTGTAGCAATACCTTCTAGGCGGTAAGTTTTTTGAACAGGCTGCATAAAGCCAGCAGAAAATGGTCCACATGCCAACCTGTTTGATTAAGCCCCAGAAATGGTGTATGATGTACAAGCCGCAGCTAACGATGTCGAAGACTTCAAAACCAGGGCTGGCTCGCAGATCCCTGATTTCCCCAGTCAATTCTTTGAACGCCTTCCAGTTGACAACCGGGCCATCCATAAAACACTAAGCTATCTTCTTCAGCAATGCTGGATTTGCAGAAAAACACTGATGCATTCCGTTAATGAGATCGTTGGACCAAGTACATGAAAAAACGCCACTCAAATCATTTGAAAAAGATGTGAGTATGGTGGACATATGACAAAAATTCCCGATGAATTGTAAAAGTACCGATTTTTGATTCCCACATTTCCCGGTTTTCCCGAGTCTGTGGCCACCCTACAAACGATCTTTCACTATCAGGTTCTCTGGATGGGCCTGGTCAATCGGTCCAAGGTTAGTATATTACAGGTATTCTTATGTATACAACAAATGATTCAGCCATGTTTGACTAATGAATGGGAACAGAATGGGTTTGTTTACATTTTTAACAGAAAATGAACCCTAGAGGGTTTGAGCTATTTATTGGAATACTTGTAACTTTAAATTAGAAGAAAAATTAGTAATCTCTATTTAATTCCAACTACCTTTGCTTATCTTCGACAGATACGCGTATTTCGTCTACAATGTGCAGACTTCTTCAGTGTCTCGTACTAATAATTCGACTGGAGTCAGTCGAGTTATTAGTACGAGACACTGAAGAAGTCTGCACATTGTATACGAAATACGCGTATCTGTCGAAGATAAGCAAAGGTAGTTGGAATTAAATAGAGATTACTAATTTTTCTTCTAATTTAAAGTTAGAAAATGAACGTTTCTACTCAGTAACCTCCCCCTCATGTACTGGCAAAGCTAGAACACCCATATCTACTTAATTGAGGTGTTTTTTTGACAATAAGGAATTTACACACTAGCAACCCTGACACTCGAAAACAGATGGAGAGCAGAATGCCGCAAAACAAAATAAATCTTTAAAAGCTAACCATCCAAGCAGGCATTTCTACCTATCGTTTCAGTAATTGAAAAAGTGAAACACGGAGATCACTTGTGAAAAATCCACTGTCAAACCACTGGAACAAAACACTTTCTCATGCAGCTCATTCCATTAAGTTTCCATTAATCATTGCATTTCCCCATCTGTTTTTTTTGTCGTCCAATCCCGCAACAACTCTGGCGACCACTTCTTTGATTGAATTGCACTTAACGTTCGCTATTTCTTTTTCTCCGTGAAACATAAAACTTGGCAAAGATATAGGGCTTACCAGTGTCGCTGCTCTCTGTATTCACTGTACGGGTTTCAACTTTGCACTTGAACTTTTTTTTCTTAGTTGCACTAAAATTCGCTTTGCGTTTTCTGATTCTACTGACACAAATTATCGTGTGAAAGTTTCACTTCCAGCGAGCACTTTGCACTCTGCGATATTTTCTAACACACTATCTATGGCGTTCCGGTAAGTGAATGTTTCCTCTTGTTATTCTTCTGCATGAAACTATTTAATTCATTTCGGTCTCGTTTTGCATAAAACCACTTAAAAAAGACACTTCACGCGCTCGGGGTGTCGATCGGAACTGTTTTGATGGATTTTTATTGTTATTCGTGGTCCATTATTCGTGTGATTAGCGAAAAGGGCGATCTACGAGAGGAACAAACTTCTTCACTGTTGATGACGATAAGGTAGGTGTGTGAGGTACCGGAGTCGATTGCTTTGTTCTTTGCGTTGCGGAGTGTTATCAGTCGAACATAATGAATTTTGAAGCAGGTTTGTTTGTAAACAAACCGTACCGCTGGAGATGATTTTTGTTTATCTGCGAAAGGTGTTCAATTATCAAAGTTGAGTGATTTGTTTTTTTTTGGTGTATAGTAACAAGAGTAATTTATTATCATTTTCAGGTGGAAGATGAAGTACAAGAGTGGGAATTCGTTGGAATTCGTTAATGGAATTTTTGCGCACTTGCGTTGATTTTACCTCGTATTGTGTGTGAATGGTAGCTCATTTGGAAAAGATTCGCTAAACAGCATCCAATGCAACTTGACATCATCCTTCCGTATTGTATTTTATGCAATGGTGCGTGCATCCACACTCCAGACCTGGTCCGGCTTGATGTTCCACTTCTTGCCCGGAGGTAATTTATGCTGTGCCAGCTGTGTTCTGACCTCATTTCTACTTTATTAATTCAATAACAAATTATCTAGCAATAAACACATTATTACGGTTCGCGTTGGCGGTGATTACGGTGCGGGCCATAGGTCTCTGTACGTCTAGATTGTATTTTCTTCGATCCTGCTGCAAAAAGCAGCACATTTACAAATCCATTGAATCCACCCTGTAGTCTGAAGAGGTGCACCATTGTCCAGCAGATGGCGGTGATTGTTATAATGACGGTGCTGGGTGAATGTTCGTGTGATTACATTAGCGGTTCCACTAAACTAGCGCTCGGGGAGAGATTCATCAAACGGACTCGAAATTTACAAACCGTTTCACACATTATCCCACAGATACACAAATGGATTCCCACCTCTCCGGGCCGAACGATAAACACGACACTGCTATTCAACAAACGACGAGTCGACGAGAGCAGTGGTTGGTCCCGGCAGGATGATGTTTTGGGCTTTCGGTGCTGTTTCGGTGTCCAGAACACTGTTTCAAGTATACTTTTCAAAAGCCTAGAATCTGGTCAGGCTTCAAAATACCAGAAAAGGGATGGCGGAGGAGACAGTGAGAGTAGATAAGTGATATGAAACAAGTATAATTCCTTGTCGGGTTTTGTTGGTGCTGCAGCATCCGGCATCTTCACAGGCTTCGTTGGAAACAATTAATCTTGATATATTTGACTCGGGAGAGATTTATGGCGATGATAACACCAGGTTCGCCTGTATTTTACACTTGTTAATGAATAAAACTTTGTCACAGCTGGTTGATGATGGGCGAATCTTGAGTTGATTTGTGCTGGGTGAGATGGCATTGTAGTGGATGCTGGCGTAGATGTGCTTTTATGGAGTGGTTGTACTGAATGACACCTAGCTGTTTCAAGCAACGTAAGTTTGTCTCAACTTGATCTAAAAGGGAATTTACAAAAAAATGAGTACACAATTTTGGGAAGGAAATTTAATGACATTATTAGGAAAAAACAATTCAGTTTGAAGATTGATTTATCTGAAAAGATGAAATTCTGAAATCACCGACTTATTGTTCAGCGTAAATCCAAACAGTGCCAAATGCAGCGCACTTTTCAATGAATTATTTGACTCACAAATTCATTGTTTGGGGGTAATGAAATCTCAACTGATTACGACAGATGCAACCATGTATGAAAATTGTGAGATACAGCCTATTGATTTCAATTGACAAGCGTTGAGTTAAAGTCACTTGTTCGAACGCATTAATTCAGCACGTCACTTATTTTCAATTGAAAATCGTTCATCTTGAAAATGTATGCAAACCAAGTGCAATATTGCCGAACATAATGCAAAACCTGCGGAGGCACGACCGTGCCTCTGCCTAATTATGCAAATTTGAATCTATTTAAGCTGACATTCGGTACGTTGCCGTTTTGCATTCTCCATGCTTGTTGGATGAAGCTTTTTTTTCCCCTCACACCGCTGAAACTGAAAAAAAAGACCTAAAAACTTTGATTCATTATCATGCTTAATTTTTCTCACTTTTACTTTGCGGGTGCTTTCTGTGTGTACCGAACCAAGCACGGAATTCTGGTATTCTACTCATTCACGATGAATGAGGAAGCATAATTAATTTGAATTAAAACGTGCCACTAGCGTTTATAGCAAATCTTCTCAGGCATTAATAAATAAACGAGGATGGACGTTACTATTCAAATTGTTACTATGTTTGAGTTACAATAATATGGTGTGTGGCAAAAGATTGTGTGCTTGCTTCAAAATACAGCTGAACACAAGCCCCACGCTCAATTCCAAACTATTTCTATACAATTTCACAACCTGCCTAACGTAATCGGACATAGGCGTAGCCAGGATTTCAAATAGGGTGGGGCAAGATTTTTTTTTAGGGAGAGAGAGAGAGAGAGAACTACACCGTCTTAGTGTCTTATTCAGTGTCTATATTGACAGAGCAACACCGCAAAAACACCGTTTTTCTCCCATAGAAACAGAAAAAAATCTTTGAGGTAGCTCATAGAATCTTCCGGTCCACCTCTTAACATTTTACTATAAGGTACTTCATAGACTGCCTGCCAATATGTTAAATTTGGATGACGTCTGTATTGAGTTATCTCAAATAATATTAATCCATCCAATGTATCACAAAACATAGCGATTGATTGAGCAGATTGGATATTATTGAGTATAGGACCAAGTCTCCCCCGGTTGATGCTAAACCAATGAGCCAGGACATCAATAGAAGCATAAAGTTGCCAGAAGGCACGAATTGCGTCTACACACTCTTACTTTTACCAAATCCCTAAATCGCAATTTTATAAGGATTCGCATAGATTGTTCTTAAGCAGCTTCTATAGGATTGGTACAGCTGTAAAAATTAAAAAAGTTTACAACTTACCTTACCAATCAGACTAAGGCCGGCGTGGCCTCTGCTGTACACAGAAGTTGTCTCCATTCTATACTCGCCAGTCTCGCTGTCTGCGGAGGGTCCGCAGGTCGCCTTCTACTTGATCGATCCACCTTGCTCGTTGCGCGCCTCTTCTGCTTGTACCTGTTGGTCCGTTTTCGAGAACCATTTTCACAGGGCTGTCATCCGACATTCTTACGACATGCCCAGTCCATCGTAGTCGACCGATTTTTGCGATGTGTACGATGGGAGGTTCTCCCAGCAACTGGTGCAATTCGTGGTTCATTCGCCTCCTCCACGTTCCGTCTTCCATCCGCACGTTCACCGTAGCTGTCCATCAGCACCTTCCGTTCAAAGACTCCAAGGGCGCGTTGGTTTCCACTAGCAATGTCCATGTTTCGTGGCCGTAGAGAAATACCGGGCTAATTAATGTCTTGTAGCTGGTCAACTTTGTGGTTCGGCGAACTTTGTTCGATCTTAGCATCCTTCGGAGTCCAAAGTAGGCACGATTATCAGCCATAATGCACCTTTTTATTTCTCTGCTGGTGTCATTATCGGCGGTCACCAATGAGCCCGAGATACACGAATTCGTCTACTACCTCGATTTCATCATCGTCGATCTGAACTCGTGCTAGGAGGCTAACATTGTCTTCTCGTGAGCCTCTTACCTTCATGTATTTTGTTTTCAACGCATTAATCACTAGCCCAATCCTTCCAGCTTCAGCCTTTAGTCTGATGTACGTTTCCGCCATCATTTCATAGTTACGTGCTACGATATCAACGTCTTCGGCGAAGCTAAATAGTTGGACAGACTTCCTGAAAATCGTGCCACTCGTGTCTACACCCTCTAGTGCAATGTTAAACAGTAAACATGATAATCCATCACCATGCCGTAACCCTCTCCGAGATTCGAAGGGACTCGAGAGCATGCCTGATACTCGGACGACAAACATCACTCGATCCATCGTTGCTTTAATCAACCGCGTCAGTTTTTCCGGAAATCCATATTCGTGCATGATTTGCCATAGCTGGCCTCGATCGATTGTATCATACGCTGATTTGAAATCGATGAACTGATGGTGTGTGGGCATGTTGTATTCGCGACATTTCTGCAGCACTTGCTGAATCGTGAAAATCTGGTCCGTAGTAGCGCGGGCACCCATGAATCCCGCTTGGTATTGCCTTCTTGGTATTGTGACAGGTGGCGGTATAGTATTTAGGAGAGCAACTTGTAGGCAGCGCTCAGTAGCGTGATCGCACGATAATTGCAGCAATCCAGCTTGTCGCCCTTTTTATAGATGGGGCACACTATTCCTTCCATCCAATCTTTCGGTAAACATTCCTCCTCCCAAATCTTGGTAATTATCCAATGCAGCGCTCTGGCCAGTGCTTCACCACCGTATTTCAATAGCTCGCTTGGGAGTTGGTCAACACCAGCGGCTTTGTTGTTTTTCAATCGACGAATTTCCTCCTCAACTTCCTGAAGGGTTGGGGTCAGGGTCCTGCCATCTTCTGCGCGTGTTTGTAGATTTATTACCGAGCCACTTTCGTTCGCTGTAACATTACCGTTCAGGTGTTCGTCGAAGTACTCGTCGAAGTAAAAAGTTTACAAACAAAAGTTTGTTGTGAGCATCGGCTGTGAAAGGTTGTGTCGATGCTTTATTACGCACTATTTTGTTATCTTCCATGGGCGTTTCGTATTGTTTTGGTTATTTATAATTTGGCAATGTTAGTAATCGAGTGAGTACAGGGAAATAAACAATAAAAATGCTTCCTGGTCAGATGTGGGGGTTCGCTGGGCTGGTGGTCTGGAGCTGGGGATCACAATTAATTGTGATCCATAATATTGGTTTGCCATGCTCGCCGTACCACCATATCCTAGAGCAAGTAAACCATTTTCCCATTTTTTTGATTGGCTTGAATAGCACTATTTGTATAAATAGGTTAAAATCAGAAACAGGTATTAATATTTAAAAAAATAAAGTGGGTTATATCTAGTATATTACCGCAAGTTTAACGTAGGATCGCGCTGGTGTTTCCCTTCTAATGAAATTTCCTTCCCTTATTTGACCTGCATTCGGGTGAGCCAGGCACTGGTTATTGCATTAGTTTGAAATCACCAGTTTTTTTTTCACATTGAGAATGTAAGCCAGTCCCAAGCATCAACTGGTGGTTCTGTGCGTAATAAAAGCTCATATGCCCACTTAGAAATTATGAATTTTACACGAGACCTAATCCATGTTGTAAATAGTCCGGGAACGTAAAGTCGGGGAATGTAATAGTCGGGGAACGTAAAGAAAGATTTCGTGTAAAATTTTATCTCCTGAAACTGAAACATACGCAATTCGACAAAAGATGTGTTCGGTTGAATTTATTTTCTCATCTCTTTCAACACATTCTTATGCGCTAAAGGACGCTTGCTTGTGTCGGTCTCAGGGACAGAAATTTACACGAGATTTTGGTAGTGTGTGGCAACAACGGAATAGCAGCCTCGGGTGCTCAATAAGACATTCAAGTAATAGATCGGACAACGTGAGTCTGGCATAGTTGATGTATCCAAAACAACTGTCAAATCGTATGGGAAACGTTCGTTTTGGATAAAACATGGCGGCACGTTGGCCGGTCTATTACTTGAGTGTCTACAGTGTTCAATCATGTTTATTATCTTACTCATGCTTATAGCAACAGATAAAATCTTTGAATAGGATAAAATAACTGAAACTTTTCGCTCTGATTGGCATGCTGTCTTGTCTATAAAATTCATATATGAGTCATTTCGTCTCGCCTGTAGAATATCGTATGTTAGAAAAAATTTAGTCTTTACTATACAAAAAAAATCGTCATGCATGTCCACTTTTTGCACTTTTTCGCTATCTTGTCACAAAATCGAGGCAACTTCGCGCTTTTTTATTGAGGCAGCGTTGGGAAATCTATCAAACATTAACACTAAATAATTAAAAATTGAAGCAAACATTAAATTCTAAAAATTGATTTAAAAGTTAGGGGGGGGGGTCAACGGCCCCCCTTTGCCACCCTCTGGCTACGCCTTTGTTATCGGACCTATCGATACTTTCTCTTCATATATTTGGTTCTAGTACAAATTGCTGTCCACTACTGGGATTCAATGATGATGGGAAGGTAGGGTATGTGTCCCTTGACTCAGCCTATTATGAAACCATCGATTACATTTTTGATTATAACTCTTAAAGTTTTCAAGCTGAAGGCGAGATCCAACTACTTCTACACTTGCTACGATATGTTTGATAAGGCATTTGGTAGTTTGTATCTCGAAAAGTTACACAACTCTTTTTGTAAAGTCAGAAACGTTCAAGGGATATGGATTTTATGTCGGTCTACAGGAACCAAATTGGGTCTATTCATGGATGCAACTTCGTCTCATTCGATGGATTTGTTACTAAATGCAGCCTTTGTACGGTTTTTTTTCTTCTTATTCTATGAGTTAAGACATTGCCAGCTGTATTCGCTTTACTTAACACAAAATTTCACAAAGTAAAACTGCTTTAAAACACATAAGTGATGTTCATATATGATTTACTAGCCATTCAATAATGAAAACATTACAATTCACTATACAACGGCTAAGTTCACTCGGTTTGTGTTTAGATGAGCAACTTGAATATAAGCAACCGCAAACACATGCATTTCCACTCGAAATTTTACCAATAACAACCTTTTTACTACGTTATTGATACAACAGGCCATAGTTGGGAACATACAAAAAAATATGTCCTCGACATTGGGTCTATTGTAAAATAATTGTTATTTTAGCATAGTGAACAGTTATTTTGTAACGTGTAACTATTTTCTGCACATCCAGACTGCATTACTGCCCATAATTCAAGAAATGGCTAATATGCCATTTTGATCAAAATAGGAAAAAAAGTGTTTCATGATTGTTGACACCCTTATTAAGGTACCAACATTATAAAATTTTCAAAATAATGATTTATAGGGGCAAACGACTTGAAAAACTAAATGGCTAATGTGTAATATAAATGATAAATTGTCTAATGTGCATGATTATACCAATGTTTTTTGTTGTACAAGATAGTATTGATTCAGATATTTCTCGGCAACAGCATAGCTAATTTCAGAACTTTTTATTGAAAGAAATTTTGGTATGAATAGTTCTATTTATTTGTAAACGGTTTATTGTTATGTAATAAAACAAATGGGAAACAGAAACTGAAATGAAATCATGTTTCTTCATCAGATTTTTCATCGTGTGTTGGAAGATTATACCAAAACATCTTTTTGTCGGGAGGCAACAACGGGACAATTTTTTTGATAATTCCTTGTTTGTGTATAAGTTCGACTCCTTTTGGTAACACCCGGAACTGCATCGATGACGAAATATCGAGCTCAGGTGTCTGAATCTGCCTCAATTTATCTCTGGTGAAGAAGTTGCACGATTTTGTTGATCCAGAATGTATTGGCGTATGTAAAATTATACGATCTTCTTGAAAATACGATACGCTTCACACCATTGAGTTTCGGTCGAGGTCTCAGCTTGGTTGTTGGTTTGCATATCATATCACAAGTAAAAAAATCAGATACCTGCATTATGATCGCTACAGAATTTTTCTGTGCGGTGTTAACGCAGTCATAAAAATCTTCAAATGTATGAATTTCACCTTTATCTCTTGATTTCATTCGCAGTTCAACACCATGATGAAAAGAATCAGCAGACATAAATGTATGTCCTGGTTCAAAATATTTAAATTCAATAACGTTTGTCCCAAGCATCGTTGAATTGATAAGGAGGATCATGAATAAGAACAGATTCCAATTTTTATTTTGACTGACTACAGTTATCTAGCCAGAGCACGATATGCTTCGCACTCCGCTCAATTTGTAGATATTTGAGGAAGCAACTCGTGATATCTGATGCTGTTCTTCCGCTGATAGATTCATCCCATACAAAACCATAAACTATACCATGTTTTGCTCCTCCAACAGGGGCAAATGTTTGATGCAGAACGTTTATTTGTTTCGTGAATATGACAGTTTTGAAAGAGTCCATACTTGGAATTTGAACCACCTGTAATAAACATCAATGACCAATGAGCACAAAACAGTTATCGAATGTAAAAGCTCCTTACCTTTTGCAGATCAACGGACATAATTACTGCTTTCTGATTGTTTTTATCCTTTTGATATTCCTCGTGACATGTACGTGCCCG
The DNA here is from genome assembly GCA_034211315.2 of Aedes japonicus. Classification (NCBI taxonomy): domain Eukaryota; kingdom Metazoa; phylum Arthropoda; class Insecta; order Diptera; family Culicidae; genus Aedes; species Aedes japonicus. The sequence continues at coordinate 31,510 of JASCZW010007729.1, forward strand.
TGCATTATGGTCGTGCCACATTTGACAAGCCTCACAAGGATTTATTTCTGTTTCTTTTGTTATTGTTTCGTGATTATAGTTTGCCTCAGTTACATGTTGACGATGGACCTCACACACTTCGCATTCTTCCAGTCCAAGCTTGGTGAATTTGATATTCATAGTTCGAAGAATGCTGTAGCACAAACAATGATTATCTTTAAGAAGCCTGCATATGCAAAATAGACAATATACCCGCAATAATATTGATATGCACCCTTATTACTGTCGGGAATCTGTTGTGCAATATATGCTTCAAACAAACGTCGGACTGGAAGATCTGAAGGCAAGTATTTAACGTTTGGAGCGTGGCTGCGACGATAGTGAGAGATAGTAGGGTGATACGATAGTATGTCTTCCGTGACCGCCTTTTTCAAATGTCTACTTTTTGTTCGTTGGAGCATACCCCTCTTATCAGTTATCCACTCCTTCGATGCTCCTTTTATTAGTGCGCGAGATATAACATTACTGAAATAAAATAATTAAAGTGCTGTGAATTAATACCATGCAAAATGGATATAGAACTCATACCTGCAAGTTTTCTTATACCCGATTGTGTTCAGAAAAAATGCTGCACAAACGTTTTGCAAACTGAACAGGGAATCTTTAAGATAATACTTATAAGAGAAACACTTCCGAGGTGCATCAGAACGTATGCGTCTACGTTTAACTTCGATCTGCAGGACACTCTCCCGGATAAAGATTTTTTGATCGGCAGGCGTCTTCTTCCAATATTCCTCATTGATACGTAATCGTGTTTCTCTATCAATTTTTGACCCACAATCCAAAGGACATGTTGCACAGTTACCGGGAATCACTGTGTGCTGAATCCGTTTTTTCCTTTTCGCCTCTAAAGCGGTCGCTTGTTTCTTCCGTTTACAATTCGAAATACTGCCCATCGTATCCTCTGGCTCCTTATCGCTTTCGCTGGTGCTACCGTATTGTTTCAGATAATTTAAAGCCATTTGTGTCACAAACTCACAGCGCGATAAATGACAACGTATGCACGTTAGACAAAACAGATTTCGGATTGTCAAATTTCTCTTGCTTTGTAAATGAAAAATTGGCTACTACGATCAAAAATCATAATTTGAGAAAATTGGCTACTCCTTTTCCCGTTTCAATTCAACGGCATGATTTCGGCATCGACAACAACTTTAATGAGTAGTTTAAGGTTGAAGGATTCGTCATCAATTTTTAGTCATCATCAAAAATTCAAAAGCAGTTTTTTCGTTCAAAATCAAAACATAGTTCGTGAAAATTTATTCACTGTATGCTGCTCGCCAAGCGGACCACAGTGAATACATTTTCATCTCCAGAATTTTAATATCAAACGAAAAAACTGCTTTAGATTTTTTGGTGATGACGGAAAAATGATGATGAATCCTTCAACCTTAAGAGTTATTAAAACTTGCTTTAATAACAAAAATATTATAATTGCATTTTTCTCGAATTCGTGTTGGAGACACATTAGCCATTTCATGAATTATGGGCAGATTACTTGCTTTATCGATATAATAAGGCCAAATTTAGATCACTTGAATATCGTGTAGTTCATCTGTTCAGCTTAACCAGTGAAATCATGATGCCCCAAAAGTTCAAGAAATCGAAAATTACGCGGAAGTAAACAACTATAAGTTGATTAATATTGTCTCAATTGCTTCGGATTACATTGGTCATTCTAATAGAAACATGATTTTGTTGATTAATGCTGAATTAATGACTTATTTGGTACATAGGCCGAATAAAGGACCTAGGCTAACATTACATCCCCTTACCCTATTTCCAATTTCAAAACACAATAATATGTTATATGAAAGATTGCTAAATTTGATGTAACTACGGATAGAGCAACTCATTCTATTTAAAATTGGGCCTGAAGTGGATTGGTCCACCAATACAGCAGAAGTGAAATTCGACTAGGTAAATAAGCAAAATTGAATTTCCTAAGAATTCTGATGTGGATGAGTCCTTTTGCTTAATTTCTATGTCAAGTTTACAGTTATTTTGGCGATATTTCCTCGATTTCTCAAAATTAAAAAAAGTGAAGAGTTTGCAATCTGTATATCATATGTTGAATTGTGGGTAGGGGAGTCTGACTAGAACATCAAGTTTGTTGTGGTGGCCTGTACGTGAACTTCCAACATTGAGGTGGTTATTATAGAACCTGATGGATTGCACATGTAGATTGTTGGTATGATTGAATATCAATGAAGCAAATTACTATCATTTCTTGGTATTTCTTTGAGTGTTTCTCCAAGTTACAATAAACGCATGTCATCTTTATGTATTCACCATTTTAAAATATAACAAATTAATATAGAACAGATACATAACGGGTCTGTCCTGCCTCCTGTTCAACATAACACTAGAAGGTGTTATATAACGGGGTCTCAACATGCGGGGAACGATTTTCAACAAATCCAGTCAATGTGAATCGATGTGAAAAATGTCGCAAGAACGTTCCAGGCGATTACTGAGCAGTACACAGAATTAGGAGTGAGTACGTCGAAGGCTAGTATTTGCTGGCAGAAGGAACCGAGTTTGACCGAGCTCGCACAGAAGTGTGATTATGAGCGGAGATTTCTGTTTGTTTCTTTATTATAGAGACTTTTAGCTGAAAAATACGAGGAGAGTCCGGAAGGGACTACCCCAAGCGTAACTTTAAGTCCCTATTTAATTTTTTCTATATTTATATATATATATATATATATATATATATATATATATATATATATATATATATATATATATATATATATATATATATATATATATATATTGTCTAGTCCGTGTTTGTCCTTTTCTTTTCGATCATAATTTCCAAATCATTACTTTCCGTTGCTGAGTTGTTATCGGCAACTTCTTTATCTTTCATCTGTGTGGTTCTAGATCCGGTTGAAAAGGCTGGTATCCTTCAAGAAGAGGAACACCGCAGTGATTGATGATCTATTGTCTCTCAGAGCATTCCTGATACTGCCTTAGATCGCGTAAGTACTGTCTTCTTGGGCCTTCGTACTGTGGACAGTGGCAAAGGACGTGTTCCACGGACTGCACACGGTATATTGACCACATGATTTTAAATTCCCTGCCACCACCCATGTTGTAGGCAAAGCCCACGTGTCCTGTCATCAGTCTTGACAGCTTTTGCTGTTCCTGGTGATCCCTAGGGTCCTCACACATGATGATATTTCCTTTAATCCAGCAGATAGCCATTCTTCGGCCCATTTGGCATTTCGACGATGACCATAGTTACCCATGATTTTACGTATGGAGTGCCTGTCGTCTTCCGGAAGCTGCTTGGTGGTCAGCCAGTTCGTTTCTCGGAATTTCTGAATGACCTGGAATGCACATAAACGTTGTATTTGGTGGTGCCTTCCCCTGATTTTTTTGGATCCAACGATGTCTTCCGTTGTCCGACTGGCAATCGGTCGTTCGGCTGGCATTGTTGCAGCAATCAGAGCCGCTGCTGCCTCTGCAGAGAAAACGTTGCACTGGTCTGGGAGGCGATAACAGGTGACCAAATCAGGCCCTGAGACATCAACTCTCCCTAGCGCTCGTGATCTGTCTGAAAAACGGACAGAGTGATTTGCATAACGGGTTGATTGCAGTTCAGCTACCTTTCTTCTGATGGCAACCGCATTGGTCGAATCAGTTCTTGGTCTTAGCATGTTCGATCCTCTGGCTCCACACCAGTGGATCCTAGACGTAGCAGTCAGCTGGCATCTGCTAAGAAGCTGCCCTCACCGTTCGGCTCGGAAGTTTTTTCGAGGAATCCGATGGTCTGGTGGCATATTACTCCTAAAATGAACTTATCAAACGGCAGAATTCCTGCTTCCGTGCAAGCCGCCATTTCCGGCGATGAAGGTAGAAGACCGGAGGTTAGCCCATGTGGCACACTGATTAGTTGTAGTAACTTAATTATGACTTAGCAAGTTATATTTATATTATGCTGGCAGAAGGAAATGTGCTACTAGGGAGGTGCTAGCTTCGATTTCAGGGTTTTAACCCTCATCGCCGTGACCTCCAGTCCATAGGTTAGCCGTGAATTAGTGATGGCTTTACTAATTTGCGACCTAGTATCTCTGTTAGTGTTAATGTGTTTCCCAGTCAGCTTCTTAAGCAGGTTTAGTCTGCTTTCACAGCTCCCTCGAACCCTGTCGAAGTGTGGGACGAAGCTGACAAGACGGTTGAATGTAACCCCCACGATTTTTATGGACCTTATTATGAGGATTTGCTCCCCGTCGACTGTTATCGGCGTGTAGATCACTTGGTGTGGTTGGTGACAAGTATGAATCTATCCACTATTTGATATCGAAACCACGAAGTCCGCGTTCTTTGCCCAATTGGCAACGTAAGACGCCGTCTGTACCAGTTTTTGCTTCAAGGCCTGTGATTGTGGCATCAGAACTATGTCATCTGTATAGACAAATATCCGAATGCCTCCTAGGAGCCACTGAAACACCCCGTTCATCCTAATAAGGAAGAGAGTGACTGCCAGTACAGACCCCTGAGGAACCTCCGTTTCTTTTTTTGTAAATATTTGACCAGGTGTTCCCTAGAACGACTTGGAATGTTCGACTTTGCAGGAAACCTTTGATGAAACTCATGATCCGCCTTTGAAGGCCCCTGTCGATGAGCTGGTGCAGTACACCTGGCATTCAGTCTCGATTGTAGGCCTTTGACAGATCCAGAGTTGCTATCTCGATGTGGTCCCCGTCCATAACTGCACATTTCAACGCCTGTCGCATGACCCCGACATAAGTATTTGTACTACGTCCAGCGCGAAATGAATGCTATTTCTCATCCAAAAGGCGTCCTTCGTTAAGAAATCCCATCAGTTTTTTCTTGGCCAATCTTTCCATAACTTTTGAGATTCAGCAAGTCAGGGATATTGGCGGTATTGGGATGCTACGTGTCCAGGAGTATCTGGCATTGATATTGGCACTACGAAGCTATGTCTCCATCCTTTGGGAAACGATTCACTCAACCATTCTTGATTGATTTTGTCTAAGAGTTTGAACACATTGAATGTTGAGCATTATGTCCATCCCAGCTCCGTCATCTGGGGATGGTGACGTTAATGATAGAATCTACTGCTACTGAGTTCTCTCGAATGAATTACGGTCTATAACCCCCTAACTCACTGATGTCGGCAAAGTATCTTCTTTAGTGACAGATTAGTGACTACCGGGTTGCTTGTGGTGGAATCACCGTAATTTAAAGCCATTCCTCTGGCTCTCCGCTTACCGTGCATGGCTCTGACCTTAGACCATAGATCACTTCTGCTCTGTCCAGGATTTATTTTATTAATAGAGCTTTCCCAGCTGTTCTGCTTGACTGCTTTGACAACATCTCTGCATGTATTTCGTTGCTCTCGGTAAATTCTGGCCGCGGTTTCTCGGTCTGGGTGACCAACTGGAAGGCGCTTTGTTACCCGGAGTCGGGCTTTTACTGCGGCCTTGGTATCCGCAGACCACCAATGGAGTGCCTTCTTGCCTGGGCAAGGCCTGGTTCTTGGTATTACTTACACAGTGGCGGAGTAAATGAGTTCCATCAATTCCTCAATATTGTCGGGTGTCGCATAAATTGTTTAATACTCGTTGGTAAGACACCCAGCCTGCATCCTTATATATCACCTTGGCATACGAGAAAGCTCAATTGGGGCCTCGTCGAGCTGTATTCCGATTGGATGATTGTCAATTCCGACGGTGTCTTCACTGGCAGTCCAGAGCAGTTTTGGGACTAGGGTCACGCAGGCAAGGTGGTAACGCTGCCAGTGACTTACGATGCAGCTAGCTTGTAATTTGATGCCTGTTCGCTGTTCGATGGGAGAATGTTTGACTTGTCTTTTGCAGCTCATCGAACTCACGTCCGCTTCTCGGCTTCCGCTTCTCGGCTTCCGCTGCTTAGGACCATCCTGCAGGGACTTTTTTATGCGGTAAACTGTTGCCAAATGGTACCCTACCACCTTGGCAATCTCTTTTGGCTTCTTCTGGGCGAGCAACAAACTGGTGATCACTTATTTCGCGATCATTTTGACGAATTTGCAATAAAACAAATAGAATGTTTGGATGCAGCACTTGAAAGGAAACATAAACAAATACAATTTCGACAAAAATTAGTCACTAGATACACGAATTACCTCGACACTAAAGTTTGAACATTTTTGCATTATTTTCTGCCGCACCCTGTACCCAAGATCGTACGCCTTGTGCAATGCACGCATGCAGTACCTTGCACCTGGATATGCTTCGTTGTTTTTACCCATCGGATAACTTTGACGTGTTTACTTAATTTTAATATATTTTAACCATTTCGTTGAGTACTTTGTTCTTACCGTGTAGAAAAAATCACACGCCAAAATTATGTCAACCAGGAAATATGCCAAAAATTTAAAAAGAGCTTAAAGCTTTCTCTCGTCGATTCATTGTTCATTCTGCTTGCAGATAATTGCTCACTATTTTTATATCCATAAAGACACAAAAACAAAACAAAAATAGTTGTAAAACAACATAAAAAACATTCTCCTATCACATAAACGTAAACACCGAAGGGAAAGTTTTCTCAATTGTCAACCCTCCACCGATATCCATCAATCTGAAATGCAAATTTAATTATCCTTCTGACGTTGAATGCAATGCATCCTTTCTAGGCGGAAATATTTCACATTCATCCACATCATACCGTAGCAGGATAAATAATGCCATTTGGAGAAACTTTCCACACAATGTTTTCTGAAAGCCGGGCTTCATTCAACTCAACTCAACGCCACAGCATTTTGTCTAGCTCCACTCTGAGTGTTTTCCACGAATGCGAATGGAGGAAAATTGCTAAATTGCTCGTCCAAACGTGTAATGAATATGCACCGCCACTGCAATTTCCCGAAAAATGCACGCCATGCAACTGCTCGGGGGTGGTTTGCTATCTTGTCTTTTCGCACCACTAGTGTACAGAGGCTACCATGGCTGTTGAGAAAGTGAGAAAAAAATAACACGCATTTGCAGGGCGGAAAACATGCCATAATCCTAAATCCGCACTTTTGTGGTCATTGTCAGCGGGAGATTCCACAAAACTTAAGAATGGCGCCGCCACACTCCGAATCTTGAACGCGTTGGAACGGAAGTGAAATATGAATCCAGACCTAGCATATATACGGATCGGGTGATGTTCTCCTTTGGCTTTGCAAGAGCTTTGTCTTTCGCTCTGAGCAAGGAATGGAATTTTCCTCAAATGTTCAAACATTTCACGTAACGTGAAAAGATGCATTATGTTTTGTATGCATGTATATGAAACAACATCATTTGTGTTCCTAGACGCACAATGAGCATGTATTTCCCGTTCAAGTAGCTGCCCGGAAAATCACGGAAAATCTCAAAGATCCATTTATCATAGCGTCAGGCGGACGTGATGCACAACATTCCTATTTATCCCCTTGCGCCCCGTTGTCTTCTTCCTCACCGTCATTGTTACGCCATAAACATTGCAAATCCTTCAGAAATGCTGTTACGCATGCACATCTCTGCTAGGACGAATTGTTATTGTATCCGTCGCCCGTCCAAGGCTATGTGGTCAGCAGCCGAGGCAAATTTCTACTGCTCACTCTGATGGCATAGTCTTGCTCGTTCATTTTAGATACACGTGATTAGAGTGATTGCATTTGGGAGATACATAGATGTAGTTGTTGGGCACCGACACCGTCCGACCGCCAAATTGTAATTCAAGTGCTCACATGATTTCCATCTTGAGGAGTGCCGAATGAGCCGCTAATGCCAGTGATGGCCGAATAAGGCTGCTGTGAGGTGCGCGATCACGACAGATGGTCGAGTGGCACAAACAAGGATTGCTGATGACAGGACTGTGAGCCGGTGATAGACATGAGCGTGCACATTTGAAACACTGGCTCCGGCATGTTACCCGGTCCCCGTCCAATGTTACTCAATTTGAATAAATAGGGGATCTACTGATTTTTAAATAAGTTTTAAGTTTAATTTTTGAGTAACATTTCTATGCGAAAAAAGTGATATATTGTGGTGAATCCTGTATCCTTTGTTTAGTTTATGCCAAGATGCTCTATTACTTTAAAAAAAATATTAAGTAAGGCTTGTTCGCGACAAAATCTTGACAGATTAAATTTGGAATAAAATAAGTTTGCTGTTAGTACAATCCAAGATGCATTTATTATACATTTAATTGTGCATTATTATCATCTTAAAACTAATGATATTAACTTAATTATGCTGCATGAAGCAATTACGAACTTTTGAGCCATTTGGATCTGCGCAGGGGGTAGCTGCTTTTGTCCAAGATTTTCAATTTTTTTCTATAGTTGTAGCTTGCTGTTTATGCTTCACGAGAGCGTCCTTCTGGTGGCTCCTGAGATCCGTTTTTGTTCCGCCCCCAGCCTTCCTGGCTGTTGTCAACGGGTATCGAAAGATTTAAGAACGTTATGAACAGTGCTTGCAGGAAAACCAAGTTTTTTTTTTTGCAAGTTTTCTTACTGACAGATCCGGATTTTCATTGCGACCACATGAAAGTGCTTTTTGCACTTGCTCTTCTTTCGACATGGCGTCGATATTAAAGCTTGTAATATCAACAAAAATTGATTTTGCGCAATGAACAGACATACGTTCATCAGTCTGCGAAATATTTCACGCGTTGGTCTAGAGATATACGTTTTTATGGGTGTTCAGAATTTGTCGCTCACAAGCTATGTTAAGGTTTGCTACATTTATATTTTTTTGTTTTTATCGAAGTTAATAGTGTTTTATTAAATGTTTTCGCCATTTTTACCCTTAAAAGGGAGAGCACTCATCAAAGTGCGCCCAGTCGCCCATGCGGACAGTCAAACCCAGCATTTCTACCTAAAACACATCGAGCGCTCAGTCTGACAAGGAGTGCCGTGTATTTTCAAGTCACACGTTCAATAGTGTTCTTCCCTCTCCACGTAAGTTTCTTATCGAGCAGTAATACAGAGTGCAAAATTATAATATTGTTCGATTACAGATGGAAGCAGAATACAATATAAAGTATCAGTTTAACATTATCGCTATAATTTATAGATTTCAACCCAGCTACATCATTCCTAAGTGATTCGACATCATGGCTTAATAAAACTCTTATACATAATTTTGAAATCGGTCCCCTGGTGTGATTGAAACATGCTCCGGTGAATACAAGTCGGGTGACTAAAGCCTGTCCACGTTAAACTCCGGACACCGAATTAACACGTCATTCAACAAAACCGATTGTTTATTTAACAATCATAGAGTTATATCTTCATTAAAAACAGTTGATTTAGATTTTAATCCTTCTTTCTATAAAATTATCGAACTTTTTGTGGTATCATGTTCCGTATGGAATCCTTAGAATCGCCTGCCTTAACGATTCGTCATCTTCTCTTGAAATCTTCGGTACCATTTGCGTTCTTCTTAGTTTTGAGAGTTTCTGCGTACCTAGAGCCCAGTACTTCTCTATTTGGCGAAGTTTTGGACAGTTTGGTGGATAGGCTGTTTTTGGCACGTATTTGACCTCTTGTACCTTATACCGGTAGCAACAGCTTTTGTAGATATTCTTTTGTACACATCCTTGTTGATAGTTCTGGTAGAGACGGAAAACTACATATGGCCTATACTTATATATACCTATATACTTCTTCGGGAATTTGGACACCATGTTTGTCCGGATATGCTTGGCAACGGCGTTGCTTTGTATTGCGGTGTTAAAGGCAGACCCGGAAGCTGTTTATAGTCTTCGAGTACGTATGTTTCGTCATCGATTATGATACAAGAAATGTTTGCAAACAATTGGTGTAAAGTTTGGTTGCGGGACAGCAATCTCTGTGAGTGTGGACAAGGCTATCAGGACGCAGATCACGCTGAGCATCGTGCAGTCAGATTGAAGCTTTATGATTCCCTTTGGGCTCGAGGTAGACAACCCAATGTACCAATTCGAGATATTTTGGCTGTACTTGATTTGGAGTACATGAAACTCATTTATGGGTTTTTGACTAACATTAGCCTTAGATTGTAGTTAGTTTAACCTGTATGTTTAGTTTAAGTTTTTTTTATCAGTGTATGTGTGTATTTTTTTCTTTCTCAAAAAAGTTTCAAGTCAAAAGAAAACTATAAATTGTATAGTTATAAGTGTTTCAATAATTTAGAATTTAAATTTAATGTGTTATGTAAACCATACTTCAAATTCTCACCCTCTTTCTCATCCGTAATTTGTAATTCCTATTAACTTCGAGACGGCCGCGAGTAATCGGTTCTCTTTCCCTTACTTTAGTTTTAAGATAAATGATGTATAAAAATATGAAAATTTGGCTCTGTAAAGTTGATGCGATTAAGCCTGTACAAATAAATGAAATTTTGCTTGTCATCATGGTTGGGCACCTTATTAATTTGTACGCCTTAAGTCATTGCCTCTGCTTCACTTTTTGTACGTATGATTTAGACTGCATAGCTTTGCGAGCCACATTTTACACAGATAGGTTGGGATTTTTCTTAATAATAGCTAGCACCTTCTTGTCCCTTTGGCTGGAGCATTCTTTTCGATGTTCTACCACTTTCAACCTTCCAATTCACCGTCAAGCGGTGGTCAAAAAATTTCCAAATTTCAAAATCTACACTGAAAGATAAGTGTCCGAAATTTAACGTGGACAGGCTCAAGGAACGGCCTGATTCATGATGTACACGGGATTAAGCATTGAACTTAAAAAGAAGGTCAATTGTGCTCCAAGTTAAGCAGCCAGTTTGAATTTGGCCTCATTTGGAAATACCCTTCCAGAAAAAGTGGCGACATCTGAGTGAAGTTCTTAAAAATTTAGGTAATCTACTAATTACGAAGAAAATCAACGAAACATTTAAAGAAAGTTCCATAAACTTCCGGGAAGTCCGGAAAACTTTAGAGATATCCAGTAAAACTCCGTGAATTATTGAGAATAACATCCAAATCCCAATATCTTCAGGAAAATTCCAAGAACATTAAACATGTCCGTTGAATTATACACTGATAGGAAAATAATAATGAATTATACACTAATAGGCATCATAATTGGAACTCCTCTCATTTATTTGGTTCTGAAATTCTACAGAAATGTCTTTAAGGAGAGTTATCTGAAATTGTTAGGACTTCCTTGAAGCTTTCTGCGTTAACTTAAGGTCAAGAGTCTGAAGCGGAAGGGTCCACTTGGAATCTAAGTGGCAACAATTCGTCTGCCGGTTGCAGCCGCAGACGCTATCTTAAAGGTAGAAAAGCTCAAAGTGGGGTGGTTGGTCTGCCCACTGAGCTTGCACCAGCCGCCAAAGGCCTGCTTCGTGTACCTAGAGAGCGGGCACATGTTGTGGGAATGTAAAGTCCCCGACAGGAGTGATCTTTGCCGAAGGTGCGGAGGAAAAAGCCATAAGGCTCGGGACTGCAAGGAGCCCCCCAAATGTATGATGTGCTCTGGGAAATCAGACGACAAGCACGTCATGGGGGGCCCCAAGTGCCCGGCCTACAAGGGAGGACCTAAAGCCATAAACAGTGCAGGTAACGTAGCTGAACATAAACCACTGTGAGGTGGCTCCAGCAACTGCTGTGTCAGGCAGTTCGAGAGTCGGGAACGGATATTGCAATGATAAGGGTAAGAAGGCGGTAATATGGATGACGGGCAAGTTCCCGGTCCAAGAGGTAGTGTTTACCTCAAACGAGGGCTTCGCGGTTGCAAAAGTGAACATTTGCAGCTGCTACGCGCCACCAAGATGGTCGGTCGACCAGTTCTCGCGAATGGTGGATTAAATGACAACAGGAGTTAACTGGCCGCAGTCCTCTGGTGGTAGCGGGTGACTTTAATGCCTGGGCGTTAGAATGGGGCAGTCGCCTGACCAACCCAAGGGGCCAGATACTTGCTGGAGGCCCTGGCTAGGCTCAATTTAGACCTGGACAATGTTGGTATTAGTAGTACCTACTATAGAAATGGGCGCGGAGTCGATCATCGACGTGACGTTCAGCAGCCCTGGGCTGTTGAACAACTGGAGGGTGGAGGATGATTACACCTATAGCGACCACCTGGCGGTTCGCTATAGCATCACCCACAGAGCAAGGCAGCGCGCAGAGGGGAGGAGCACCCACTCCGTTCGTCCGCAGATGAAGGACGTCGTACTTCAATAAGGAAGTATTTAAAGAGGCGCTAGAGTGGGAACAGGGATTGAGCGATACCCAAAATCTTCATGGGGATCAACTCGCATCATTCTTCATACGAGTGTGCGACGCAACCATGCCCAAAAAGGTCAAACCTAGGGATGAAAGGCTGCTGGTTTACTGGTGGACAGAGACGATCGCAGACCTCCGGAGATCTTGTCACCAAGCAAGAAGGAGAATGCAAAGGGCGCGATCGGACCTGGAAAGACTGGAGCGCCGTGCCGTGTTAGCCACCACAAAGGCCGCACTCAAGAAAGACTCTTTTCGAGTCACAACTAGAGTCCCTTGCCCCCCATGAAGATGACTGAACCTGCGGATGAAGGGAACGAAGCGGCCGTCACGCTCGAGGAAATAACCGCGATAGGCAAATCGCTAAAGCTCAACAAAGCGCAAGGACCTGACCATCTAGACGGCTATCTCACTGGCGCCCGGAATGTTCAGGGCAGTGATGCAAAGATGCCTGGATGAGGGCGTCTTCCCAGACGCCTGGAACATCCAAACTTTTGTACTGTTACCAAAGGCAGGGAAGCCACCTGGGGACCCTTCGGTATATAGGTCTATATGCCTATTAGACACAGCGGGTAAATTGCTTGCAAGGGTTATCCTTAACAGGTTTACCAAGCACACTTACCAAGGAGGGCTTAGACGGTTTGTGTAAAAACCAGTTCGGCTGCCGTAAAGGGAAGTCGACGGTGGATGCTATTCTGTCCGTCACCAAAACGGCTAAAGTGGCAATTCAACTTAAGAGGAGAGGTGTCCGCTACTGTGAGGTGGTCACCCTGGACGTGCGGAATGCGTTCAATAGCGCCAGTTGGGCTGCTAAAGCTTGCTTCAGATAGAATTGGAACAAAAACAATTGCCTGTATTTCAGTTATTTATTATTGAATTCAAGATCTTTTTTTATAAGAATGTAGCGTTTTATTCATACTTTTAAGAAAAAATGCGGATAAAATTATTCGTCACGGTTTCGAAGAAATTCTCGAATTTTTCCTGTAACACGGCTCATTAGGCGGCGCACACCTTCTTCGTCCATCGTTTTAGCTATCTTATTCCACCAGGTCTTCATCTGATTGATGTCTTTGACAACCTTTCCCTTTGCCTTGAGTCTCCTATTCATGATTCCCCAGTATTTCTCAATAGGGCGGAACTGGGGGCAGTTGGGTGGGTTAAGGTTTTTCGGAACAACCTAGACCCTTTTCTCTGCATACCATTCTTGAACGACTTTGCTGTAATGACAGCTTGCCAAATCTGGCCAAAACATTACGGGATGGTCGTGGGATCGAATGAACGGCAAAATTCGTTTTTGGAGACACTCTTTTTGGTATAGTTCCGACGTCATTGTCTTATTTGTTACTAAAACTTTCGTTTTTTTGCCACAGCTGCAAATGCCCTGCAAAATCATGAATTTTCGTGCAAATTTGTCGGCAAAAACAAATTTAAATTTGGCTGGAACATCCCCCGGAGCCGTTGCCAAGTAAAATTTTTGACCTGGGATTTGCCCGAAGTCAGCCTTGACATAGGTCATCGTCCATCAGAAGGCACCCGTCAAACTTGGTCAGCACCTGGTCGTATAGCTTCCGAGCACGGATTTTGGCCACACTATTCTGTTTTATGGTCTTGATTCCTTCCCGGAGTCGAGTTCTCCTCACGGGCAACATCGAATTTTCTGGCCAAATCACGGTCCGACAGATTGGGATTCCTCTTAATCGTCTTCAAAATCTTACCACGCAGTTTCCGTTCGAGAATTTCACTCCGATGATTGGCTTGAGGCTTCCGAATCGTCGTCAATGTTTCCTTATACCGTTTGATAACGCGCCATACGGTATTTCTGGGCAATTTCAGCTGTTTAGCTAGCCTAGATGCTGACCACATATGGATTTTCTCAAATAGAATCTGTGCCCAATTTTTCCCTTCTTTCGGCTTCCATGTTGATTGTTTACAAAGTACAGTCGATTTGCGGAATGTCAAAAATACATACGTGAAGCTAACAAAATTCCCGACACGTGGGGACCAGGAGCGCCACAATATGAGCAAAAGTTTGTTCCAATTCTAAATGAAGCAAGCCTTATCGCTGATTTGCTCCAACGTTTTCACGTGCCGGGATACCTGTACAAGATTCTGGGAAGCTATTTCCAGAATCAGGTACTGGTATACAATACAGAGGCAGGCCAGAAATGTATTCCGATCACCGCAGGCGTCCCACAAGGTTCGATCCTGGGCCCGGTGATGGGTCGAGCGGCGTCATGGGGAAGTATCCTTCCACTTGACACAGATACTGTCGGGCCACAGCTGCTTCAGACAGTATCTGCATAAGTACGGGCACACTGAGTCCCCAGCGTGCTCTGTATGCGCGGAAGCGGACGAAACTGCAGAACATGTGTTCTTCGTCTGGCCTCGCTTCAACGACGCGAGAAATGTCATGATTCGGTGAGCGGTCCGGAGACGACACCGGACAATCTTGTCCAGAGGATGTGTCAAGAATAGGACACTTGGGACGCGGTGAAAACGGTGGCCTAACAGATTGTCTTAGACAATTGGCGAAACGATCAGCGACAGGCCAGAGGGATAAACCAAAGCCCTAAGTAGTTAGACACGAGCGGGTGCTTTACGCACAATAGCCTCCTCCCCGAAGTAATACCGAAAGGTGGTCCCGGGGGGGGGGGGGGGGGGGGCAAGGCTAGAGGCACGGGTGGGTTTTTAGTGGGTCGAGAAGTCGGCACCCTCATCCCCACACCCTGAGTTCTTCAGAAGTCTGTTTGCAGATTTGCAGAAAATAAAAAACCGTTGGATCAAACACGTCAAAACATCAAAACCAAATCGATTTTTTAGTGGGCACTTAGTTTTGCCACTGTTTTTTTACAATACAAATTAATTGTTAGTTCTTCAAGTCGAACTCTTTTTTTATTATTATTTCATAAGTGAATGCTGTGTGTTTACTTTAATTTGAACCAAATAAATGAGTGAAATTCAAAAAATTATGAGGTGGGCACTTTATATTCCCTATCAGTGTAGTTCACTTGAAAGAGCTTTAATGCCGTCCTGAGAACTATACTGAAATCCAGATAATTAAATTGTATTTCAGAGAATTTCAGGAAACTTCAGCAAATACCAGAAAACTGTAGACTCTCGAACTTTAGCTAACTTCCAAGGCTTCAAGAAAATCCTAAAAATTTCAGATAACTCTCCTTAAAACTTCAGATAACTCTCTAGAATTTCAAAGTATTTCCGAAACCTTCTGAAAGTTTCAAAAAGTTCAGGAAGTTCCAAAAACTTAAAAAAAGTTCCGAGCAGCAAAGTTCCGAGAACTTCATAAAGTTTCGAAAACTTCCGAGAATTTTAGATAAGTCCACGAGACTTCAGAGACGTCTTTGAATTTACAGATAAATCATCGAGACATTTACGGAACTTTAGAGAAGTCCTAAAAACTTCAGATTAGTTCACGAAACTTCAGAGAAGTAATCGGATAAGATTAAGAGATTAACTTTACAGAAATTCAGGGAGATTTGAAGAAGTTCCAGAAATATTAGGGAAGACTTCAGAACTTCAAATAAGTCCATGGAAGTGCAGAAAAGACTTATGAGTTTCATAGAAGTTCATGGAACTTCAGAACTCCAAAGAAGTCCTTGGTAGTTGGAAGAAAATTTTAAGAGGAATTTACAGGATTTCAGATCACTTCACGGATTTGCAGAGAAGTACCCTATACTTTAGAGAAGTCCTCGGAACTTCAGAGAAGTTCTCAGATCTCCAGATAGGTTCATGGAGCTTCAATCAAGTTCACGGAACCGTTAATGAATTAACGGTTTCTTAAAGAAGTTTACGGTACTATAGAGAATTTCAGATAATTCAGGTAAAAAAGTTCACGAAATTTAAGAAAAATTCGCAATATTTTAGAGATTTTTTTTGAATTTTACAAAAGATCACGGAACTTAAGTGAAGTTCACAGCATTTCAGAGAAACCATTGAAATTTCAGAGAAAATTACGGAGAAAACCTCACGAAACTTCAGAGCACTTACTTAGATTTTTAGAGAAATTCGCAGATTTTCAGATTATTCAGATATTCAGAGCAGTACACAAAAGAGAGAAGTCCTCAGAACTTCAGGAGAGGTAATGGAACGTTGAAACATTTCAGATTAATTTAGAGAAGTTCACAGAACTTCAACGAAGGTCACGGAGTTTCAGAGAAATCCTCGAAACTTCAGAAACGTTTACGAAACTTTGAAGGGATTCAGGGATCTTCAATAAATTCCTTGGAACGTCATGAGAGTTTACGGAACTTCAGATGAGTTTACAAAACTTCAAATTCATTCACTGAATCATAAGGAAGTCCTTAGATTTTCTAATTGATTCACTAAACTTCAGAGAAGCCCTCGGAACTTGAGACAGATGTCAAGATCACTGAAGGTCTTTGAACTAATACCTGATCGTTGGGAAGTTTTAAGAAAACATTCATTTTCTCATGATCTTTGAAATCCTTAAGCTCTATGAAATAATTGGTCAGTAATCTTGTTATCATGTAACAATATAAGACAAGCATGATCTGAGTTGGTGGGTCATCATCTTCTTCATGGCTTTATTTCGTCCCTATTTGCACTTTACGCCTACCCTCAACTTAGTGTTCTAGATGCACTGGCTCACATAGTTTAAGTACTTCGTGTTATCACCTTTGGCTTCAATAACTACTCGGCATTGCCGTGGCATCGACTAGCAGTTGTTTCCGGGGAGATTATGTCCCATTCAGTTGAGATTACCTGCCGCAATTGCTGGATGCTTGTTGATTTTTGCTCCTAGACCTTAATTTTCCAAATTGACCAGAGATGCTCGATTGATTTCTATTAAGGCCGGGAGACTGTAGTGGCCACTTCATAAGCTTGATACGCTTTATCTTGAAACACTGCGAAATCAGCTTTGAGGTGTACTTCGGATCTTCGTCTTGTTGGAACGTATATCTGCGCCACAACTTTAGCTTTTGTGCAGATGCTGGTAGTTTTAGATTCAAAATGTCCAAATAAACCACCTTGGTTATGATTCCATCAACGAAGTCATGCTTGCCAACGCCGGAGGTAGCCATAGATTCTTACACCATGACTCTACCTGCAGAAAAAAACAAAGTCATGCTCAGTTGGTTGAAACATCAATGTTGGTAAAGTAACTCACCACCGCCATGCTTGACTGTAGGTCGCAAACATTCCTTTTGCAAACTTTCACCGTTTTTGGCCATTTCTTTGTGATACCATCAGACCCAAATAGCATTACTTTTGTCTCGTCTAACTAAATCACCATATTCCAGTCATCACTATTCCATAGGAAATCTGGTCCTGGGCCCACTTTAACCACATTATGATGTTTTTTGCGGACCACCATGGCTTCTGCTACTCTGCCCATCAGACCTGTCTTATGAAGACGATTTCATACGGATTGTGATGTCAGTTGAATGGAAAACTCGCTTTCAATCTGTTTCGCAATTTTCGGAGCTGATAGCCCTCGGCCCAACTCCAACATCTTCACGACAGTTCTGTCAATTCGGCCAGTTGTTTTTGAAGAACGTCCCGATCGCTTAGCTAGTGAGATAGAACCACGCTTTTTGTACATCAGCACAATCCTAGCGACCGTATCTTTGTGAAGCTGGACAATATCAGCAATATCACGGTAGCTTTTGTTTGTTTTGTGATGCTTAATCTTAAAATTTTGGATACTGATCCAAATTCAATTTTGAACACGAAACTGACACTTTGAGCACAAAAACTTCAAGAGCATGAATGTTTACATTATAGAAAGTTGCAGAATACACACTAAAACTCTGTGAAACTCACTTAAATCGTAGTATACGTTTGGGGTTGGAAATGTTTTTTTTTTGCGTTATGTTTTATCCTTTTTTATATTTCATCACATAAAATCTCCAGAAAAGATATAAACGCCGTATTTTGAATGGCAATGTGATATATAAAACATAAATTTATATATGAGCGAGGAACACTCCTCAAATTCAATTGATTTTCACCAGAAAAACAAAAAAATGTACATTGATAGGGGGGCTATAACATCGCCAAGCGTGGAGTTTGGCATGATAAGTTTGTAGCTTTGTGAAATATAGTTGTGGTCAAAGATCTTAAAGTTTCGTCTCTATCGGCACTATCAACAAGGATGTGTACGAGAAAGAATGTTGGCAAAAGCGGTTGCTACCGATTATCAGGAACCACGACTCTCCAGCTCTGTTTTGGCCTGACTTGGCCTCCTGTCACTTTGCCGTCCTGGAAGGGTATAAGGTACAAGAGGTCAAATACGTGCCAAAAAATAGTCAATCCACCAAACTGTCCAAAACTTCGCCTAATAGAGAAGCACTGGGCTCTAGTTAAGCGGAAACTCTTCTAGCTACACCCAAAATACTGGCATGGTGCACGTTTTGATCGTACTTCAAAAGTGCATTTATTGCGTGCTTTTCGGGCAACAGAAATAGCTCAGATATAAACCTTGCTGAATCTTTGCTATAAAGCAATTCCAACCGCACACAACTGTAATATTTTTATCGTTTTATTTTCAAGTTTACACTGTTCGACAGCAATCTTGACAGAAGTATGTGTGCAGTATACAGAATGAGTGAATTCGTTTTTGATCCAGTTCCAAACTGGATTATGTTTCAAAATTGGCTCGGCTTGTTGTGTGTTAAACGTCAGTGTGTACGGTTTCATTTGAACCACCTATCGGGTTGAGGTTTGCGCTGGCAATAAGTTCGGGAATCGCAGGTTGGACCTAGTTCCAACCTAGGTTCAAAAACGAATTTGATATAAAATTAAAAAAATGATTCTAAACAGTGACCGAAAATGAAAATATGTTTATTTTAGACTTTGAAGTCATATAATTTATGTTAAATTAGTGCAAATGTGAGGTGTTTGTGCGAGTTTCAACTTTTTCTCGCAAACGACAATCCCCTTCGTGGTAAAAACGGATGTTCCAGTATGAGGAAAATCATGAATTCAACATATTGTCCAGAAGCATAAACTCTCGGAATCGGCTTTTCATAGTTTTTTTCAGAGTGAAAACTTCCAAACTCATTCAACGTCGGCCACCTCCAAGTGACTACCGGCAGAAATGATTACCATCGTTCACATCGCCCATCCAATAATACCAGGAGCTTGCTGGATAAAAAAACAACAGGGTTGCTGGTAGGAGGCCCTAATCAGCTTAATTGCGCGATATAATATCTTCCATTCAATCCTCCGATAAAGACTTTTTTCACAATTTAGGTAATAATGCACCGCGAATGAGGTGACCAAATAGACATGCTAATCATGTTGATTCTATGACTTTATGACTCTAACATTAATTTATCATACACTTTCAGTGTTTCATTAGTACGGTACAATTTCAACATATTTTATTATCTTCTGGTTCTTTAGCTTCCTTTTAGTGCCCTTTCTTCGGAAGACTTGTACTGTACCTGTAACGCTCCTCTGTGGCTCTTGTGAGACCTGCTTCTACCGGTTCTTAGCAGGAGTTTCCTTCCATTGCTAACGATGTATCCAGCGACTGGCCGTATGCTTGGGCAACTCGTAGTAGTTTAAATGTAGCAATTTTTTAGGTGCATTCATACTGCAACTATGTCGTAGTCCAAATTTATGTTCGCGCTCGATTTGGTATGAACGTTGATATTGGAGAGAAATCTATCGTCAATTTGATTTTCCGTTCGTTGCGCAATAGCAGCAAAATTTATTTTTTTGGCGAATACTATTGATTTGATGTCAGAGGAACTGCATTATATTTTTGACAAAAATGTCCATAAATCCTTTGAACCTTGTTAAATCATTGATTATATTGTTGTGATAAGGCGAAGCATGTGACGTGTTTGATGTATTTGAATGTACATATTGCCGTTCTACGCATGCTTGACTCAAGGTATCATCCATACAAAGATCAAAACTGAAGCTAATTTGTTCCATGGCTATCAAATTGGCTTCGTTCGACCATATTTTCTATGTTTTTAAACAAAGTCAATAAATTATGTTATATAGGGTATGTGTCCCTTAACTGAGCCTATTATGCAA
Source organism: Aedes japonicus (assembly GCA_034211315.2). Lineage (NCBI taxonomy): Eukaryota > Metazoa > Arthropoda > Insecta > Diptera > Culicidae > Aedes > Aedes japonicus. The sequence goes on from JASCZW010007729.1 coordinate 51,769, forward strand.
TGATCGTTTACATTTTTTATTATAACTCATAAAGTCTTTAAGCTGTAAGCGAGATTCAACTAGTTAGACACTTGCTAAGATAAGTTTGATAAGACATTTGGTAGTATATTCCACGAAAAGTAACACAACTCTTTTTATAAAGTCAGAGACATTCGAGGGATATGGATTTATTGTCGGTCAATTAGGTGCTTATAATTGGGTCTATTCATGGATGTAACTTCGTCCCATTCGATGAATTTACTACTGAATGCAGTTTTTTTTACATTTTTTGTTTTCTTATTTTATGAATTAAGGCATTGCTAGTTGTATTCGATTTACTTAATACAACATTTCACAAAACAAACAAAAGTTAAACTGCCTCGAAACACTTAAGTGATGTTCATATATGATTTTTCAGCCATTCAGTAGTGAAAACATTATAATTCACTATACAACGATTTTATTCCTTCGGTTTGTGTTCAGATGTGCCATTTGAATATAAACAACCTTTGCATGCATTTCCACTTGAAATATTATCAATTAGAACCTTTTTAGTACGTTATTGATACAACAGGCCATAGTTGAGAACATACAAAAATATGTTCATGATGAAATGAAAGAGTGGTGAAAGATTCCTAACGGATATATGTTAAAAGATGCCTGCTCATTTACCTGAGTTGTTTTGTGGATGATGGAATGAGACAATTAGGCGTAGGTCGGCAGTGTATTTAACGACATTAAAATAATTTGTGTCGCAACACTTTGTACACACATTCAACTCAGAGTCAGTCAGAGAGTGTTTATGATTCTAACATGCAAAACGTTTACCGGTTTCAGACATTAAACGGAAATACAGAAAAATAGATTTAAACCTTATACAACTTGTATTTAAAAACAAAGAATGATCAGAATATTTTGAATAACACAGTTTACTTTATAAAATAAAACGGATTCAAATTGTGATTCGGTTATTTATACATAGAATTGTTCACTAAGTTAACTGAATAGCTCAAACTATGTAATGTTTATTAAAAAGCGCTAACAAATAACCGAAAGCATACTTCTTGAAGTCGACATCAAAACAGCTTGTTTGGAAAACTCAAAAAATTGAAAAAATATTGAAACATATTTTAAATGTTATAAATATGTATTTTAATTATCTTTTTATCGCATTCCATTGAACGTCTTCAAATCTGCATTCTTTGAATTGTTAAATATCTTGAAAAAAAATCATTTGCCATTTTTTTCAAAAGTAATTTTAATATGTTGCCTTTTTAAGTAGGAACTAAGTCATAAAATGTGGTATCTTCATTTAGGAAATTTCAGTTTTAATTTTCTATGGGTTCCACCATAAGTCCCTCTCCATGGCTGGATTTTGTACCTGGATGCTGGTGGGAGGGCCTAATCTCATGTTAATGGTGCATTGGAGACAGCTGATATATGATAGATGTCGCTAGGTCATGTCATTGTATGAGCTTCTACTCTAATGAACCATTCATGGGAGAGCCAAAGGTCCAGCCACACAAAGTAGTGATAATATCACACTCGCTCCTCTCTCTACTTAGTAGACGCGCTGTAGCACGCATATATACAGGCACTAAAGTTGAGTGTGATATCGGCGGGTTGGGCCGCAAATCACTAAAAATTTAATCATAGATAAATTTATTCAATTTTGAAAACATTTAATATTCAATTTGAGGTGGAAGTTTGAACTGTGTCATAGAATTTTCTATGCAGTGGACTTCTAGACCGTGGCAATATGTATTGTGAGTTTTGTGGGATGCGGAGGGTCCGTTCAGAGTATCGTATCACTGGGGTTTGTCATAGGTGTGTTTGTTCAGTATGGAAGAGGTGTGCTACCGGCGGGTTTTGCCGCAATTTACGCTTAGGGCGCCCCCATGGTGGAAGCGATCGCGATGCGATGCGAAGTTTGACAGATCGCGCGATGTCGCGCGACCAACCTCCGCACATTTAAACAAAGCGAAAACATAGCTAACACACCATAGTGGACGCGACGCGACTCAACGCGATGAGCGATTTCCTGCGATCGAACAGTACGTGCACTGGTTTGTCGCTCGGTGTCGCGCTATCATATATCTTCTTCTTCTTTTTTAGATTTTTTTTTTATCGAAACCAAACCGCTTCGACCTATTGTCCTAAATTTCAAAATTCGTGTGCATTATGGCGGGAGATGGATCTATCGAAGCGAATGGAAATGATATGGAGATGATTTTCGGTTCATTTTCCTCCGTGAAAAGTGCTAGACTAGTTCACTTTTACCCCATCGTCATCGGCTTTGGACTGACTTGCGCTCTTATTGCCCCACCAAATGCTGCAAAATGAAAATGAAAAGAAATTTTCTATGGGTTCCACCATAAGTAAGTTGGTCAAGTACCTAAAAATATTCATGTTTATTTTTGTGCGGAGGAAAATTTTTAACTGGACTACTAATCATTGGGAGGCCGCAAAATTAATTTATCATTGTCGTTTTGGCATGCATTACCCTTTGTAGATAACTTAAACCTATGCTCGGACCTTCATCAAACACCATAATTGTTTCAGCTTAGTTGTTTAAACCTTCATAAATATATTTTTTGCGATGCTAAACATATGCATCGTTTTTTGCGTTCATAGATTTAAAGACCTATATTCAGGAAATTCATGGAACTTTATCTGAAATATATCCTTACTTGACTTTCAATATATATCCTATCATGACTTTATCTCAATATATCCTTAAGCTAAGATTTTTAAACTCTATGAACATTTTTTTCAAATTTATATACTTGTAGATCTGAAGAGCGATGTTTAAGAAAGTTCCTTTTCAACTTATACCAGCTTGTCAGATTCATTCAGCATCGATATTTCAACCCTAATTAAAATGTGCTAAATTGAAAAATACGTATTAATAGATAACTCTTTGCGCTTGTAGATGTTGATACTCTAAATTACTCCAACTCTTTTTCATGGATAATTTAGACTGCCTTCAAATAAAATCTAGGATTTTTTTTCAAAAGGACGAATCTAACAATGAGAGATTTTCTCCTTTCTCGCCCTCTTTTATTAATTACAGCACCATTATAAAACGTTTGAGGGATTATTTAGTACAGATAGAAACACAACAGTGCTGGCTAGCATACTGTACAAATAGTAGAATGAAGAACGTAAAGCTGAATGAAATATGAATGAAAGAGAAAGTGATCAAAGAGAGTCTCTCAATTTCAGATTCGCCCTAATGAAACAAATCCCAAGAAATAATTGATCTACGAATATTTAGGAAAACCTATGTGATGCCCAAAACATACTGGATCGGTTGTGTTTCGCTTGCTAGAGCTGAAGAGCTGAAAATTTCCTAGAATACATTTTTTGACATCCTGTACCATGTTCAAACTACAATGAACGATTTTTGAATAACATAAGCTATCATTTTCACCCAATACTTATTTTAGTTTAAATCTTTGGACCGTTAAAAATGTGATTGTTACAAAAAACTAATGCATCACTCCTTACGCGTGTACACTTGTATTTTTTACAGAAATCTGTAATACTTTACCGAATTCTCAACAGCTGAACGTTCGGTAATCCGATTGAACGGATTTCGGTTAAACTTTACAGTTATCTGTAAAAATTTTACTGGATTTCGGTGAAATTTTACCGAAATCTGTTAAATCGGATTATCAAACGTTTAGGTGTTAAGAATTCGAAAATTTTACAGATTTCTGTAAAATACTCTGAGTGTGTATGCTACAAAATTTTGTGGATAGCTTGGACCGCTTAATACTTTTTAGCAAAGACTGTTGAAACTTCTATGATAAGATTTGGTTAATGTAATAATGCAGCGAGAACTCCAATGGGCTCTTGGGTGGCTTTGATCTTTTTTCTACTCATTTCTATTTATAATTTTTTCATCAAAAATGTTTTAATCTTAAGGAATGTTTTTTTTATTGTTTATTAAGGCGACTTTCAGTTTCCCATGCTGGTTTGTCAACTACCACTAAGAACATGTTTTAAAAAATAATAATGTATTGCTAGTTACGCTTGTTTGACGCCTGAAATTTGATAACCTACATTTCAGGAAGTTAAAAAATTTCAATATTTCTTTCAGCTAATAGTTTTGAACTCCCATTATTATGATTTGTTTAAAAAAAATGCTTACTGTGCTTGTATGCAGAGGGCGCGACTCTATCTCAGATGCAGGATTTTTTGTTTTGCTTTCGTGCGATGTGCGCACGCTTAGTAGATAGAAAGAAGATTTTAAAGATTTTGATGAAGATATTAAAGATTTACTGCAAAAAGATGTAGCACGATGCAAGTTGATGGATTAAGAATCACACGCTAAACAAGATTTTTTTTAAAATTTGATTCGCTAGCGTGGGATTTTTCGATCATCTTTAATCTGGATTTAGATGTGTCGCACCCCCAGCTTGTATGTCAGAATACTGCTTGTTTATATACTGGTTTTGGTTTCAGGTAACCTCTAATAACATGTTTGTATAATCAAAAGATTGCCAAATATGACGAATATGCTTTTAGATCTAAAGGCTTATTATTCAGGGAGTTCTTGGATATTCTAGACCCTTTTTTCAACTAAATACTGCTTGCAGCTTGTATCTTGGACCATCACAAATATATTGTGTAAAAAACATAAAGATCATTTATTGAGCAAGAAAATTCTGAGATAATCTAGAACCATGTTTTTTTTATTTAAAAAATGTTCCAAATTATATCTATAAACCTTCATGAGTTTGTACCGTACGCATAAAACCACCAAAAGATTGATAGTTTCGCTTAAAGATCTTAAGAAGTATACTTCAGGGAGTTCCCGAATAACTCTTTAAGAAAATATTGCTCTTTGAACCATCATAAATATGTTTTGTGATAATAAATAACCAAGATGTACTTTCAATATCTAGAATCCCATATTATCTCAATCCTTACTCTAGCTTAGATCTAATAAGTTCCATAAGTTTGTGACGGACCCATAAACAACCTAAAAAATAATGATTTCGCTTAAAAATCTAATGGCCTTTACTCAAGGAAGTTCTTGGATAACCTACACCACTCTTGTAACAAAACATTGCATTCCGTTTTGAACTCTGGACGATCAGAAATATGTTTTGTGCAAATAAATAAATTATATGTTCAAGAAGACCCTACGTTCTGAAATCAAAATAGTTCTCGGATAACCTAGAACCACATTCAATTCCTGAATATCTATAAAAAAAAACAGTTGTTCTTGACAAAACTGCGCTTTACCATCGTTCAAATGACATGGTTTATGCAAAAATGATCTCAAAACTGTTTAGATCGACGTAAACTTTGATAGTGATTTAATATAGAAACCAGAAATAGATGATCTTATGATTATAAGTAACATTAACAATTTTGTTTATTTTATTGGTTATTGATTGCTAGATTGAATCAAATTGAGTTATTTAAGCATGAAATTAAATTCACATGTGTAGAGATTTTGTCAACTATATGTCAAAATGTTGCTCACTTGGGAAATCGACGAACCACCAATAGGTAACAACCCATAGCCTGTGAAACGTTGCTTAGGTCATCCATCCCGCTCAATACTTCATCTGGCATAGATCATTGAACATCCTGGAATATGTTTTGTGTCTTGAAACAGTAATGAATACATGTATTTTTTATTTGTTCCTGCAGGATTTTTTTTTATAATAACGCAAAATCACGTCTTTTGCTTGCTTCGTTATGTTATCTATAGAAACAACGAGGAAAGATATCATTAGTGTCGATAGAATGAACTAAATAGTAGACGATATTCAGTGAATGAACCTCGTACCTAAGGTGAAATAATATAAGGGAAACACATTTGCACTTCTAGAAATCTGCAATGGCAAAATTTAGTCGCTTTTTTCGGCGCAAGAAACGGTAATTCGCTTTTGAACTTAGGTGTACTCTTCAGGCGGTCCATCGTACTCCATCGACTGTGCTTCTTAATCTTTCCCTCCGCGTTTCAAAAACATTATCAGCCGAGGGTTCCGTTATTTTAGGTTTACCTCCAACTTCACCTTCCTTCTTCTACTGGGACATCAGACAAGCAGCGGTGGTGTCACTCTGATGTGTTCCAGCGTAACTTCCGTTTGGAATAACATTTTAGCTTCGATGATAAGTTCCGGACATCGAGAGGACGGACGATCACAGTCTGGAATTAAGAAAAAAATATTTTAGGCACGGCACAACGGCATATTAAGATATTATGTTGCTTACCTGAATTGAGCTGCAACAACGACGAACGAGGAACTTTCTAATCTCCAGGGGACTCCCAGGGGAATCGTTGCCACTAGAACCAACATGATGAAAATGTTCAAACAGTAACGAAGCACCAAACGAAATTTCGGTTTACTTTTTTTGCCGACCGCAAAGCAAAAATACAACAAACTGATTAATTTGACAGATCGAGCGCACCAATTCAAAAGGGTCTGAATCGAAACGAAGGAATTTCTTTAGACCGTCATATTTACTAATGCTAATGCTCTCATTCAAACCATCTGACATGTCTCATTAAGCAAAAGCCGCTTTACTGGATGATGCATATTGCGACAGTGCGATGAATTCGGAGCAATAATAGATGAAACTTATTGTTCACATTTCGGGTAAGTCCTTTTGATTTGATGTTCCAGAATATACAGCCTGCATTCATATATAAATGCATCGGGAAACATACGCACACATGCGCATAAAGCGCTCAAAATTCACTAACACATATACATGACAAGCATAATTTGTCACACACTCATACATATACATGATCGAAAAAAAACGATATTATATATGCCATGTGCTTTTAGAGGATTTTGTCCTCGCTACCGCAGTTTTTTGCGTCTAGGGCAACCAACGATTGTTGTATTACGGCATTCATAATACCACAATTGTGAGTCTTTCTATGATCAGTGCATGAAAAACTGCCAACGACTATTTTGGGTGTAAGAAGAAAGCAAGTGCTACCGATGATTTCAAGAGAATATGAAAATCCGTATGGAACCGGATGGCGGGTGTACACAGAAAGTTCGAAAATTTTATAGAACGATTAACATCTTTATTAACTAGTAGTGGTATCAGGAATCCGTCCAACACACGCAATTCAATTACAATAGTGGAAACGAACATGAGAAATAAGGCTGGAGCTAGTAGAATGGGGCTTGTCATTAATGCGTTGAAGACAAAATACTTGAGAGGCAGAGACTCACGAGAAGAAAATGTTATCCTCCCACCACGAGTTCAGATCGATGGTGATGAAATCGGGGCGGAACACAAATTCATGTATCCAGGCTCATTTAATACCGCCGATTACGACACCTGCAGAGAGATACAAAGGCATATATATGGCTAGCAATCGAGGCTTACTTTTGATTCCGAGAAACGCTGAGATCGTACAGGTTTCCATATTATTACGTGTGTGATATGACTGTGTGTCAACGCGAGTATTGATTCAAATGGATTTGGTAAACTGGGATTACCTTTTAGTTTACCATATTCACCTTATGTGTCGATATTTGTTTGCGATATTGCGGTTACATATAGTGTCGATATTTCCGCACCGTTTTGTTATTGCGCATAGCGAGTTTCTATTGTTGCTCTATTGTTCTATTGTTCATCAGTTATCTTTTGCTCGGTGATGCGAGTGATCGATCGACTGAGTGTAGAAAAAGAAAAATAAAGCTGCTCCTCGTAGTAATACTTCAATTAGGCATGAAGTTGAAAAAATGTACCAGAAACTGAAAATACGCCTGCGAAGTTAGGTACAGGTGACTCGTGAGGTAGTAGGTGCTCTCAAGGACGTGGAGCCGGTAATTGTTACCCATTGCACAGTGGGCAAAAATGAATCCAAAATCTCATTTATTTTGACGGCGCAGGGTAGGAGTCCTGAAAAATAGCAAATCTTATGGGAAAAATTGCGGGGAATCCAATGGTGTTGATTTCATTTAGGGTTAACCACAGTAAGTGTCCCATTTTGCCCATTTCTCCCTCCTCTACGGATGCCAAACTAGAATTATTACCCGAAAACTAAACTTGGTGCTACTATATTAAACCCAAATGCACTGTAAATGTGCAAAACAATCTGAAGAACTGTAGAGAACAAATTTTACTTTGATCGAATGCCAGGAAGTGGTTCATTTTACCCGATTTTCCATCACACATGCATAAACTCATATACCATGTGGTTCAAAGATTGGCGCTAGTAATATTGCTCTCACTTGCACTGTTCTTACGTAAAAATGTCCAGAAAGTTGAATGGTGATAGTGTCGTTTAGTATTGACCACATTAAGCTGTTCATTTTACCCAAATTCCCCTCATAATTTAATAATATCATTTAAATCATGCTGTTTTTAAGATTGGTGCTTGTAATATTTCTCTCACTTGCACTGTTTTTACGTAAAACTGTCTGCAGAATCGAATGGTTATGGTTTCGTTTAGGGTTGACCTCAGTAAATTGTCCATTTTACACGATTTTTCCTCATAATTTAATAATATCATTTAAATCATGCTGTAGTAATATTGCACTCATTTGCTCTGCACTTATGTAAAAATCTCCGAAGAATCGAATGATGATAGTTTCGTTGAGGGTTGCTAGCAAAAAAAATGTGCATTTACCCGATTTCCCCTCATACTTGAAAAAGTCCATAAACCATGCGCTTCTATTACTCTCACTTGCAATTTACTTTTGTAAAAATGTCTGGAGAATCGAATGGTGATAGTTTCGTTTAGGGTTGACCTCAGTAAATTGTCCATTTTACCCGAATTCTCTCATAATTTAATAATATCATTTTAATCATGCTGTCATCTTCAAACGGCGTTAATATCTTGCTCTCACATGCTCAGATACTCATGTGAAAATGTCCGGAAAATTGAATGGTGATGGTTTCGTTTAGGGTTGACCACATGAATTGTCCATTTACCCTATTTCCCTATCTTTTGAAAAAAACTGACATATCATGCGGTTTTAAAGATTGTCATTTTATTATATTCAATCGCAGATTT
>JASCZW010007730.1:0-66858 GCA_034211315.2 Aedes japonicus
TTTTTTGACCGTTACACCCTTTAAATGCTGCAATCACATTCCCATGAATTATTTTATTTCTTTTGTGCATCATTGTGTTTAACAAATCTAAGCTAAGTGTAAAATTTCCTCCCCAAGCTGTGTGTTATACCGGGGGTAAATAGAATTCATACAAATTAAAATCGATCATTATTATTTTTCCATTTTGGTGCACTGTTGATAAATGGTGGGGGAAAACGGTGACCTACGTCATCCGATCTGCCGTCGGGTTTATAATTAAAACGAGATACCTGTCTAGTATGCAAAGTGAAAAGAAATCGTATTCAATTCTGTTTTTAATTTGAGGAATTCAGTCTTCAGTGAAATGATCCGTGAAATGAATATAAGCAGCGGAAAACAACCTTTACTGAACTACTCAACCGAGCGCATTGGTGCGTAAATGATCGGATCGGCCGCTGTGAACCTTTTCTTTATCGGTGTTCATTTCCAATAATTATCTCTTTGTGCAGTCCTCAACTGATGGAGACTGGGACTGTAAAATTGTTTTACAGTTTTGCCTGAGGAACAACTCAGCTCAAATTCGAGCTTTCAATATAATGCCCATCATCCCATCAAAGAGCCTTATTTTAAAGTAGATATATTAGCAGTGGTACGTAAGCGAAACATGGAAAACTGACTACCAAAATCAACAATACGCAATACAAGGCTCATTGGTACAAAACATTACCACGTAACAAGAAAAGTTTCTCTCTCATTTTAACAAGAACTTATCAGCATCCTCAAACATCAAAAAGCAAAAGGAAAAAAAAAATGCTACAACATTACCGTAGCTGCCACCCATCGAGGTCAGCCATCCAAATAACGAATAATCAACACCACCGTTCCGCGTGGCAACGGAAAGTGAAACTGTTTATATTTGTGAAAAAACCGCTGGGTATTCCGGCCCCGAGGCTTTTTTTTCCCGGACGCTATTGAGCAACTCCACGCGAAATTATCCTGAAAAATTCTTAATCTGACACGAACCTTTAAGAATTCAGTAAGGAAAAGAAATACAGGTTCAATTTATTTCTTTCATGGCATAACTGAAACCATTGACATTGATTCATGTGTATTCACCAGCATTATCACGTGCATCGATCATGAGATCATGTGATTGAACTCAACTCCTTCATCTTTTAATTTCTGACGAACCTCTTAAAGGCATCCTCTATGAAGAGCTTATTCGTAAGTTGAGTTATGCCGTTTAATTCCGTTATAATTCCTCATCGTTTGCCAGATACGCGTATTCAGCATTTCGTTTTCTACCAGCAAACTTCCTCAGTCCCTTAGTGTTCAGACAACAGTAGACAAAATACGCGTCACATTTAATTACCTTCAGATTTCGTTGCATTTTCAAACAACTACAGTGCTGATCCGATTTTTTCACGTTTAAGAGTATTATTATTAATATTATTGATTACAGAAAATCCACAAATAGCACCTTAGAATATGATAATGTGAGACGTGTCCACGTAAATAAAATACGTGTATCAAGTTTGACATAACTGGTTCCAACTTGGAATATCTCATAATCCTGACCATCTAGACGGTTTCTGTCTTTGATAAAGGGGTCCAGTGTATCAAGGCCTTTTAATGTGTAACTCTGGTCATTAAGAATTTTATCACTACGCGGCACTAGTCCCAAATTAGCTTTACTTTGGGACTCTGGTCATAACTGACAAACGTAAACCATGGCTTCATGCGTTCATTTCTCGTGGCACAAAGAGGCTTCCCATGAAAGCCTTCAATTCTATCCGATAGGTGAACTCTTTCTCTTAAAAATGACCGTCGTTGATTGATTAGGCTTATTTTCGATGACGAGGCTTATTTTCCCACCAAAAAAAAAAAGAATCATTAATCGATATTGCTCTGTCTCCATGTGTGCAAACAAAATCGAACTTAACAATTATCAACAGCTATCAAAACGAAACTACTCGATAAATCTGTCTGAAATTTCGATATCGTTAAATAGATGCCATCCACATTTTGCATCAATGATGCCATCAGCCGCTAAACATTGGTTCTAATCATACAGCCCTCGTATACTTCCAATAAATTTAATTTATGTATAGAAGTAGGTAGCATCAAATATGGGTTCCATCTGCATTGATAGCTGTAGCGAAGAATTGATTTATTAATCTATCTTTACACGTATCTTTCATAACAGTCCCACGCAGGATCCGTTTCTGAAACTAGAATATTCATCTTGGTTAATGTTATCAATTTTGCGAACTACAATTGCTTATTTTTTGAAAGTAATGGAATCTCCAATTCCCATGATAAAGATCAGACAAAAGCCTCAACCGATACCTGTTAATTAGGTGTTCCATATCCTCTTCAAGCACCATCTAAAAACACATAAGCAGTTGATTTGATTCAATAAGAATGTTGAATATCTATAATCACTGATTTAAGTATTACATTTATAAGTCACATCATAGAACAATCAAATTGCAAGCGCCGGTGGTGTAGTGGAAAGCGTGACTGCCACTTGGCATCTTAGTAGGTCTGGATTCAATTCCATTCGTGGTCGGTGGGATTTTTCTGAGGCGAAAAATTCTCTGGTCACGGCTTCCATTAGAAGGGAAGTGGCTCCCGTTATGCCCGTTGGTTCCGGTTTATGTGTTGATGAGTGCGACATGTAGGGTTCAGGTGGTTGAGTCGTTTTCCTGGCGTCAGGGGTTGTAATCACGTGAGAAAATCGAGAATAATCGAATAAAAAAAAACTTTTGCGAAGCAGTAGCGTGCCTATGCGCAGGTCAAAACTTACAACTCTTGGATCAAATGCGCTTTTTAATGAAATTAAAAAAAAACTAAGACAAATAAATTTAGTGTAAGAAATAACCCGCGCGGATGGATGTTTTATTCAGTGTTGCTGACTGCCGAAAAAATCGCCAAAAATTATTTATTGTTATCCGTGTTTGAAACAACCACATCAACAAATGTATTGGTAAAGGCATCATACGCAGGAACTCAGTGAGTGAACAAGATTAGACGTTTTGTACAGCTCTGCCTACTTGTGATTCACTCTTTGTTGATTGAGTGGCTATGGAAATACGACCCAGTAGGATCGCCAGATGATAATGTTCGGAGACGAGAGATGATAGCATTCATTTGAACAGAATCTTTCATTGTCTATTAGTTCGAATGACAGTGTTGGAAGTTTTGTTAAGTCTGCGAAAAATCAGCCTACTCAATTAGATTTTTTTTTTAATTTTTCCTGCCACACGTATCCGATAAGTCGTTACAATTTTTTTCAGGACTATTGACACAATTTGTTATGAACACCTCATGAATTTTATGTTCACATAACATGCAACAAAAATGGTTATCGAGATTTCAATTGAAGGGGGTTTAATATCCACATCGGCGATTATTGTTCGTTGAACAAACATTAGCTTATTTTCAATTTCAACAAGAATGTTGTATTTCAACAAGAATGCTTTTTTGTTTTGTGACATGTGAAAAATCTTCTGTACTGGACAGGGAATCCACTGCATCTGTACCATTACTTACTATGTAATCTGTCCCATCACCAGTATCTACTAAAACAGAAAATACACATTATATTTCCCGCTGTATTTACTCGCTTTTCGGCTGAAAAATTCTTTTTTGCTTTAAACTCGGTACCACATAATCCCCAAGTGATCCGATCGAAAGCAACGAGCACTAGCGCACAATCGAATCAGGAAACGAAAATGAATCACCAACAGAAACCAACGAACGAATCAATAAATTGTACAAGCAAGCAGTGATGAACACGCATACATTTGATAGGCGATAAAGTTCATGCTATGTTCATTCCATGTTTAACTTGGCTCATCAGTTTTTGGTTTGACCGGTGAAGCAGAACCTCTCATGATATATGATACGATTGGAACCATCCTTATTCTATTTTATCAATATTGTATTGTAAACTTCGTAAACTTCGATGCAATCCAAAAAAAATTCAATGAAATAACATTTCACATTAAAAAAAATCTATAAATTAAACCAAAATTTTTTGAATGCTTAAGATGCTTAACAATCCTTTTATTCTATTTTAAAACATTTTACCAAACATAATATGATATCAAGCCGAAAACCGAATTGTATTTCTATATTAGATATTTTAATCCATTCAATGATTACCTAATTGTTTTCAGTTGTTATTATATATTGCATTTCATTGTATATTTATTTATTTTTATTCGGGCTAATCTCCATTTATTAGATTAAGGCAGAATGAGGAACATTTCGATGCATTTGAATGGTTTATTGAAGTATACACATGCACAATCATATGAAAATCATTTGCAGCGTAACACAAAACTCAAGTGTTGGCAAATACGTCTTGATTTTCATACAAAAAAAAACAATCGAAATTAGTAAGATTTCCAATTGAACTGCATGAGTAGGCACTTAAAATCGTGTGAAAATCAAATGAGTTAATTCATGTGACTGGTCGGTGGTTCAGTGCATGAGACTGCCTGCAGTGCCTGAGAGCAAAAGTCGTGGGTCCTATCACGGATTCATACACCCCTGCCTACTAACATATTCGAACCTTCCTTTCTATACGCATCAGTTGCAAGGATGTGACCAGGACAGTTTTTAATCTTTGGAGAGTGTATCACATCCATCGGAAGAATCAGCACTCGTACAACCACCTAGGGGTTGCACCAACTACGAATGTGTGCATCGCAAATTTATGTGTGAAACATTTAAAGAATGAGTCAATAATTATTGCGACATTTTAGATTGATGGTTAAGTCGACTACATTTATCGAAATGATATCAATTTTTTACAGTAGTTTAATAAGTCTATTTATTATAGCATAAATACGGTTACATTTTTGGATGAATTTGGGTAAAATACTCAACATTTGCGACGAAGTGTGAATAAAAATAACCATACAATACAATAATTATATATTACACTAAAATCTATTTTCGACCATTAATCTTATTACTCGTGAATTAGATAAATGATAAATGCATATTGTCTTCCAATAGATCTAAAATTCTCTCCATATGCTAGGATTTTCAACAATTGTGAAACAATACAATTAATAGTAATTGACTCAAATTTGTTCGGAAAATAAGGATTTTTTCTATGGTTAAGATCCATTACAACCTATTGTTGATGTCTCAATTTACATGAGATTCGACTGGGGTAACAATAACTCCTATTGTCATCGTATCGTTGTGAACAATACTATTAATTGTACACACTACCAAAATCTCGTGTAAATTTCTGTCCCTGAGACCGGCACATGCAAGCGTCCTTTAGCGCATAAGAATGTGTTGAAAGAGATGAGAAAATAAATTCAACCGAACGCATCTTTTGTCGAATTGCGTATGTTTCAGTTTCAGGAGACATAATTTTACACGAAATCTTTCTTTACGTTCCTCGACTATAACATTCCCCGACTTGTAAAATATCCTCTCGTTTAAATCCAAGCTAAAGGAGACGTAAACAACGAAATTGTTTGCAACTTTTCATGTGCCATACAACAATATTGGCAATCTTTCTTACAACAGGCTGGATTCAGGCGTTATCTGGCTTAAATTTACATGAAATATCCCATTACATTCTGGCAAATCTAGCATTCCCTTTATGTGCATTAGATAACGCAGAAAATTCAATGTTTCTTTTTATCTGTGTAGACTCTTTTGTATGGTTACGATATATTCAATTGTAAATCCATGAGAATTTTTTATTCGGGCCTCCACAGAGCCATTTACAGCCTTTCGGTACGTTTTATAGTTTTTTTCCACTACCTCGTCATTTCCGTTTTATCTCCTTTGGCATTCTGAAGTTTGTTGCTACATTATGGCCAAATAGGTTTCGATAGGGTAAAACTCAGGGTAGTTTAATGTCTATCGGTACAAAATCCACAGAATTAGCCACCATTCTTGCATGGTTCTGGAGTAGTTGTATGAAGTCAAATCGGGCTAAAACAATGGTTTTTGATCGTCCTGTTAAAAAAAACGATATAAGCCACATGGGCATTAACCTGCCAAATTCGGTACTTCGGTAAATTTTGACAGCATCTTCAGCTCATGTCCTGTCGTTAACCGTTTTGCGTGGAACTGCTTTGTTGGCATCAGCTGCCGTTGCCTGATAAGAGTCGGATAGTCGGTTTGGTAGGTCGGGTGAGGTACGCGTCTGCGTTTCATGACAAGTACACGCCAGGCTGTTTTCTTATCTGCTTATCCACTTTTCAAAGAGGATTTGCTCATGATCTGGCTAGGGATTTAATGGCTTTTTATCCACTTCATTTTTTTGGCAATCCGTCAGTATTTTTCGCACACTCTATCCCTCAGTTTGCTCAGATGCTGATGAGGAAGAATGAGGCATGACTTTGGTTGCGAGTTGATGACCTGATTATCGTAACATTTTACGTGTCGGTACTTTAACATATGGCAGCCTTGGTACAAAAGACGAGCTTTTCGTGTCACAATACCGTCGTATGTGTGAGTGGGAATTGTCCTTCAATTTCATTTGATAGGACTAGCATTTTATTCATATTTTATTATTAAATTTAGTACTACATCGAAAGTCACTTTAAATTTTTCGTCCAAGCTTGAAATAATATCCATAACATTGTTGCTGTTTACAAAGTTTATCGATGTTGCATAATTTTTTTTGGGGAAATAAATTTAATGTAACACAGGAATTTACTTTTTGTTTGCTCTCATCGATGTTGAACATTTATAGTTCGTATTTAACCCCTCAAAACTGTGTATTTGAGATATTATTGCATTAGAAATATTTTCTGTAGCACGTACAGCCATATTCAAATCTTAGTCCAGGCCTGGAATCAAACTCTGCTACCTCCACCCTATTCTTGTTGTGTGGCAGCCCCCTTATCATAACAAAGGATATCTGCCACAACAATTCCGGATTCCGAAGCGCAAGAAGGTGGTTGTTTTTTTTCCGCATGTGAAAATCGTCCGTGTTTTTCACTCTCGAGGAACAAACTAAACTGAACTGAAAACATTCCCCCCAATATATGCGTATAAAGAAAATACTTGTTATTCGCGAGACAGGAAAGGTTCCATAATATACTGCTAAAAGGGGTCCTTGCCGGTCATCGCTTCGTCGTTCGTAATTGAATTTGTAATAAAGTTATTTATTGCTATGTTTGCCAGGCAAGCGTAGATGGTCCGAGGAATAAGTTTTGGGAGGCATTTTCTGGAAACTGTTCGCCAAATTTGACAATATTGCAGGCCCATTGAACCAGCTGCCCATCTCAAGCGATATAAATTGAACTAGCTTGGGAAATTTGATTAACACTATGCCGAGGTCGATTCTGCGATTTAGCGTGATGGCATGTTATGAAATATTGATGATTGGATTGGTAGTAGCTCAGCCTTTAAATTTGTAATTGTATAAATATCTCTAAAAAGTCATTAACTGATGTTAGGTTACTGAAGAAACCTCAACTTCTCTGTATGCTGTAGGCATTAGTTACAATTGTTTTCGAATCATGCTGAGAACTGAACTATTGGTCCATCTTGTCCAGGTACTTCTACACTGTTTGGTCGGTTCCATCAACTTCTCGGCCCAAGGCGCAAAACGATGACTCCACCTTGCCCTCGGTCTTCTTCTTCAGCTTCTGCAGCACTGTCGAGCAGCCGTTCGAAGCTCTCGCCATTCTCCAGAAGGGAGACGATGTTGTAAATATCGGATCGTGTATATTTGGTGGACACGAAGTCCAACTTCACATGTCCAACAAACCATCGAGCGTTGTTGTTTGACTGGGTTTGCCATGGCTGCTGCAAAGCAACTGATAACGCAGTAATTTTTTTCGGCATACAACAGGGTTGCTCTGATTGACGATGCCTAGGTGGATTTATCACCAGGTGGCAGGATAATCTCATGACAAATCGGTAAAATGAGTCAATTTCTTGCATGGCTGTCGGGGGATCCATTCCACATTCCCGAAGTTAATACGTGCTTGAAGATACGAAGAAGATATTCGGGATCCAACGAAAGAGCTTCAGAAGCTAGGTGGATTCGAAGGCTGGTCAAGTTCATTTTGCCGGTTGATCCTTCATGTAGGCGAAGAAAAATTGGAATGTGATGTCACAGAAAAAAATAATTAATTTTAACAAGCGCGTAAAATTTTACTTCGTTTAATTTCAAGCCAAAGGAGGCGTAAACAATGTTTGCATACAACAATGTTTGCAATCTTTCATACTACAGTCTTGATTCAGGCGTTATCTGGCTTAAATTTACATGAAATATCCTATAATTTTCTGCCAAATCTAGCATTCCCTTTTTGTGCATTAGATAACGCAGAAAATTCAATGTTTCTTTTTATCTGTGCGGTCATCAATTTTACTCAATTTTGAGTAGTTTTTGACTCATTTTCGCCAAAAGTGGAGTCACTGATATATCAGTAAATGTAACTAACTGGGATTGACAAGTCGACGTATCTAAGATATCGACTGAAATCAGGTGGATGTTTTGTATATGTTGACTAGTCAATCCCAGTTACATTTACCCATATATGAGTGACTCCTCTTTTGGCGAATATAAATCAAAGACGACTCAAATTTGAATTTAAATTCGTGTACGTATAGCTAATTTTGCTAAGATGATAACTACTGATTGGAGAGAGTTGTTGTTTTCTTCTTTTTAACGGTTGGCTTGGAACTAGTACCATACATAGAAAAAAATCTTGTAGTAAATACTACCATTTTACCCGACTATGCCTATTTTCAAAACTACCATGAAATTTCAGTCAAATTTACTACGTTTATGGTACGACCTTCAACATTTGTGGTATATATGACAGACCTCATATTAATAACAACCGCACCACTGTCGATCTATACACATAAAAAGAATCATTGAATTTTCTGCATTATCTAATGCACATAAAGGGAATGCTAGATTTAGCAGAAAATAATTGAATATTTCATGTAAATTGAAGCCAGATAACGCCTGAATCTAGCATGTTTTATGAAAGATTGCAAACATTGTTGTATGGCGCATGAAAAATTCCAAACCATTTTGTTGTTTACCTGTCCTTTTTTTGGATTATTGTCATTCTGTGGCAAGTACAATGTTAGATACTTTCCGAGGGCAATCGAAAAAACAAATTCAACATGGTGCTTTGTAGCGACACCTTAAACGACTGAGCTTACATGGTCTTCAATTGTAATCCGTGCAAATAAATGGTGTTCAAATTATTTGTATTTGTTCATTGTGAAACGACCTCCCTAAGCGTTTCGGAAAGTTATCCATGATGTCTGCAAGTTTTTCAGCAGGTTTCTGATTCCTGAGCATTTTCAAGCTTATGGCTCATCACAATAAGCTTATTGCCTGCTCTCAACTTGGTGTCCCAAATGCATTCCTACTGCTACAAGTTGAGAGTTTCCGATGCCAGATTTCATTTGTGCATTAGTATGACGGTGTGGCAAGTACAATAATACCCTATTTCCCAGGGATGTGATGGGTGATGTGATGTGATAATAACCCACCATTAGTGCAAGGATTACCTATGGCTGCAGAACTATTCTCAGCAGGTTATTCTGAGAGAATAGCCTATGGGATGGCTTGTTGTAGCAGGGTCAGTCGATCTCAGTGAGGACCTTCGGCAGGCTACGGCCAGAAGGCCGCGTGTCTTCGCATGACAAAGGACTGGCGACTCCACGAGCTCTTGTCTAGTCAACAAATCCTTCGACGGCCTTAAAGCTGTTTTAAGGAAGTCCTGTTTCAAGGAATCTTCCCAGGAGAAACTAGGTCTACCTTCCTTTTTCCAATCAAATTTAAACTTATATGCTAACTTAAGTGGATACATTCAATTTCCTGTTTTCTTTTCTGCAGCTATTCCAAATATCCTTCACTATAAGCTTCACGTATTTTGGTAATTGTAATCTATTCCGTCTAAGAGTTGCTTATTTAGTTTCATACTGAATTGCCGGAGAAATAACAGTGTTATAAATAAGTTTACTTATTCCCCACGATGGTTTGAAATTTTTACAAAACTTAACTACGGTTTTGGCTGATTTCATAGCATCAAAATAGTAGTGGCTGAACGATTAAGTGTATAAGTCAAATTTACTCCAAGGTATTCCAATGACTGACAGGTAACAAACTCCTTTCCGTTTAATTTTGTCTTATGTGGATTACTTTTCGTTGCATTAGATACTCTTGTTTATATTTGACTCTTGTTTATATCAATTTCTAAACCTACCTATGCCAAACATTCCTCTAAGGCTGCAATAATCTTCTCTAAGTCATCTTGATCTGAAGCAGATTGTCCAAAAATGCCAGGGAAATTGGCAGTGAAAGCCCCCAATTAACCGTAATCGTGGTATCTTACTCATCACCTTTTGAAGAACATTCTGAATTACTAAATGAAAAAATAAAAGGCGACAAAGGGCAACTCTGCTTGATTTCTTTTCCCCTTTTTATCTCATCTGAAAATTGGTTTTGCCATTTAATCTTTGTCCTAACTTCTGTGATACACAATAAAACCCTATCAATTATATGAGATGGCACCTCTAGTTCCAAAAGAATTTCCTTCAATTTATCCTACCTAGTATTATCGAAAGGCTTCTAAATACATATCTAATGATGCTACATAAAGGGTTTTTCCTGCGTTCCAATGTTCTTCCATTAACCCACGTGTTACAAATTTGTGATCGTATTTTGAACAACCTCCCATGAAGGCTGCCTGATGCCACCCTGGATCACCTGTGAAACCTCTCAATCTGTTATGATGTGTATCCATTTTACATAAGGTTTGTAGACTACGTTGCACAAACTTATTCTTCTGAAATCATCTACTATCTTAGGATATCGAGCTTTTGGAATTGGTACCTGAATAGATGCTGACATATCCCTTGGCATAATATTGTCTATCCAAATTCTCCTTTTTGCAGTAAATGATGTGCTGAATTTCCATCCGCATACTTGAGGAACTTCATCCGAATACCATCGGCTACTGGTGATTTTCAGTTGCAAGAAAATTGTAATAATAATTCCATCTCTTTGGTTGTCGGGGCAGCGTAATAATCTCCGGACCAGTACTAAGCTTTAATACCTCATTCCAGAGCTTAGCAGGTATATGAACTTTCCTAAATACCTTATTCTTTAGGTAGGTCCTTAAGAAGGCTTAGATTTTTTAAATTCTTACAGCAATATCAAAATCATCCAGATTTTTATAAAACTCCTTAATTACTTTTGCCTCATGCTGTTTAACTGCTTGTTGATATTCTTCCTTCCTCTTACTCTCTTTGTTTTTATATGTATCATATAGGGTCTCTTGTTATATAACATTATTGTATTTTTTTTATTTAATCTATTCAACACGTTTTTTCTTTTGGCATGTCATGTTATTGACTTTAACTACTGTTTCATTTTTCAATGCCACGTCCATAAAAATGAGTTTATGATCAGTATTCACTGAAGACCAACAGCCTTTTATGAAACTTGTATTTATACGACTAGAAATTGCCTTTCCAATATGATCTATTTGGCTATTCCTGTTACCACTTTTCCAGGTCACTTCTGTGTTTATTCCAATTTTCGACGAAAATTTTTGTAATTGGCTTAACTGCAAAAAAATCTTGAACTTTTCCCTATCTAATTACAATCATCAAAACCTAGCTTCTTCCCGACAAACTTTTTCGACCGATTCTCTTCCAATTTGAGCGTCACCCAACATAATTATTTTATCCTTAATGTGATCATTATCAATTTTCGTACCTAAATTTGAAAAAAAAACTATCGTTTGGTCTATGAATAATAACTACAATTATTTGGAATTTCGGTCCTACCTTATAATCAAGGTAGAAATTCTATCTCAATCAAGGAAATCATACCCTATTTTCAGGGGAGCCGAAAAATGTTTCTTTGCGAAAAAATCCTTGGATAGAGCAGTCTGGTGTTGCTTTGTAGCCGCCAAAACAACCTTAAGGGAACCCTCCCCTGAATTTTAACCAAAAAATCGATTTTTTTTGGCAAAAAATGAAAGCCACATATTCATAGAATATAGGTGTAGAAGGATTTTTTGATAGGATGGATATTTGTTGAATGGCAGCGTCTCGAACACACCTGTCTCAAGTGCGCTGCGCTTTGCGCTAAAAACTTTGAACGCATTTTTCTCGAAACCATGTTTTTCAATATAACTTCAAGCCCCGGGCTTGAACTATCAATCCGATTCCCTCCATCAAATAACTGTTTGAAATGTTATGATTTTTTGTACGGCTTTAACTAAATTATCTGAAATTTAATTCAAGCCGTAGAAAATTTTATTATCTTTCAGAAATGATAACTGGATTTGATTTTTGTTCACTACAAGAGGCTGCAGGCTTGAAGTTGTTGCCCCATGTTTTGCGCGCAGAGGCTTACGGAAATCTCCATTTTGTAACCGCCATTTTGAATTTTCACAATTTTTTTATCTCTTTGAAATTTTGAATAATAATCTAATTTAATCGTCAAAACCAAAAATTCGTACGCCTTTTCATTCTACCACAAAAAAATACAAACTTTGCCTTATTTTTGCCCAAATCCAGGGGAGGGTCCCCTTAATTAAGATAGTTCATCGGATTCATAAACGGTAAAATGTACACACCATAAAAAAAAAATCATGAAAATGTTGGTGCCTTCAGACCAACGCGCATGATACAGAAACTAATAATGAGTTGAAAAAGACGAAAAAAATAGAATCAGTGTAAAACACTCTAATCAACTAACGCATATTTCAGTTTCCGAAGATATACTTTATGTTACATTTGGAATAATTTTGCAAGAATTTGAAATCATAACTGTTTCAAAATATTGTGTTAAATAGACAAAAGGTTATGATATTAAACCGTTAAGCCATTTTTCGTTTAATCACTTTAAATGTGAAGAGTATGCTGTCATAGTCTTTGCGAATATATTGCAGACACGCTACACTATAAAGAGGTATGAGGGATTGCTACAGTTTACAAATTTATGATAGCGTTGGTGATTTCGATACAGCTATAACATACATTTTTATTACTGATGGCCATAAATTATCTCTATAAGTTATAACCCTTCGATATATCACAATTTTGTGATGCCTCCAAATAGTGATTTATTATAATGATTTATTATCCTTGTAATACATGACCAATTGATTGAATGACGACGTTACAAGTAGGTAACCAAGGCCTTTGATAGCTTGGACCTAGAATTCTAGGTCACTTGTGCTGTCAAATCAATTAATCAACATCTGGGAGGAAAATATGACTACATTTCATTGGCTCATTTCCAGCCATGATGCATGTAATTGATCTCTTTGCTCTATACCAGAGTGATCCCGACATTGCACTAAAATTACAAAGAATTCATCCCTAGCTTTTCCACACCAAAAGGAGGTGCATCCGACGAGGATGAGCACGAAACGATTACGTGACGTGGAGAAATGATGGCTACTATTAGTTTGCTCGTTTTCCGAACCCAGGCAAGCAGTAAATGGGACCAAGTGGGAGAATAACAACACGCGGAACATGCCTTTTTTCTGGCGGGTAGATGAAAACAGTATAACAATAACCATCCATGCAGGGATGACGAAAGCATCTTCGACATATTTAAGACGCTTATCCGTAGCAGCAAAAAAAAGATATGTAACATTAGAGTGTATTTGGTAGCGGTGTCTAGCATTTTTTTTCTTTCATCGATTGGATGTTTTCCAAAACGAAAAGCTCTTCGCGGACCCATAATGAAATTATACATGCTCACTAGTTGTACATCTTTCCAAATCAGTTTAAATCAAATCAAACAGTAAGTTACCTTAACACGTACGATCCGCTTGATTTTATTTCGACGTCAGAGCATAGCCAGAATGGCTTTAAATTCGTTAAATACCATGCGACCCCATTTTCTTCTCAACATTCATGAAGGCGCGGTAACTTTCCCCGATATAATCAATTGAAAAATATGAAATCTTTTAGAACATCTGCTTGCACAAACTATACGAACATCTCTATCTACCAGAGTAGAATGCAAATATTGTGCAAAGTAGACTAAAAAGAGCGACAACGGACCAAAGATGGCAGAACATGGCATGCACTATACATAAAGAGTTTCTCTACATTTACGGGACATCACGTTCGAATAACTTTCTGCAGTGTTCTCACACAGCGATCATTAGCAGTGCAATAAAATACTTACGAAAAAGAGACAGGACCATCTCCCGTCGGCCAGGGCCATGCACCGGAAGGATGTGGGATACTGTAACAATTGAAGAGTTAAACTACATACAAGGAGCCGAACGTACATGGGATGCAAAAATATTCTGTTGAAAAGATAGACCACCCGGGCGGAAGCAACGGTTGATAATCATTTCAAGCTTCGAAAACTGCTTGAGAAACTGTTGTAGGGAAGAATGGTGCACGGAAACAAAAGTTTTGTTTCTTGAATTCCGTTTTGTTAAACTTTGCTCGTTTTGACGTAGACTACGTCTTACGGCAAGGGTAGGGTGTCAAATGAAAATCTAAAATTTTGCGACCGTCACGAAAAACCGTACGTTTTGTACACGAATAACTCAAATAATCCACGATTGATTTACATAATTTCTTCTTCAATCGGTCGGAAATTTTACCGCGCTCCAATTCAATTGTCAAACATTATTCTCAAACAATAGTAAACTATTGAAAATAACGCAAATATAAGGTGATGTCTTATAATGCCATTTTGCAGAGTAAATTTACCAAATTTCCTATCACAGATTTCAAGTCGAAGCAAGGAACGTCTTGCATCACCTTCTTCTTCTTTATGTTAGAGAGAGACTTTTACCAATCATGTCAATCGTCTCTCCATGTGCGTCTCGCATGCAGCTGAGAACGGCAAACGCACACATAGGAAAATTTTGCCTCAGTCGTTTGGCAGCATTGAAGCTGTGCGGAGCTAGTCGCTGGGAGCTGGTCGCTGGAAGCTGGTAGCTGGTCGCAGGCAGCTGGTCGCAGCTGCTTCATTTGCCGGCAGCGGAGCTGGTCGCAGGGGCAGCTGGTGGTCGCGTAGCAGCTGTTGGTAATATGTACCAAGGTTCAAACCAAGTTCAAACAGCGATCGTCGCGATGAGGTAAAATGGCGGCTTATGGGGGCGCACAATCACGTCGGTTTGTGCAAGCCGCCATCTTACCTAATCGTGACGATTGTTTGGCCGCGACTTCGAAATGCTGCTGTTTGGAGGAAAGCGTCTTTGGGGCGAGCAGCAGTAGGTGAAAATAATCTGTCCTTTTGAGGACAATTAATTAAAATAAAAGAGTTGTTTATTAAAGAACTAATCTTAAATTTACTTCGGTGCTCGATGGAGGGCGAGCCGTCGGTAAAAATTTTACCCAGCTGGTTGGCGCAATCCATAAATTGATAATCTGTCCTTTGAGGACAACTAATTTAATTGAAAGAGTTGTTTGTACAAGAATTAAAGTTTTATTTCGTTTGGTTTGTGTGCTAATATCATGGTGCCGATTCGTTCGCTGCAACTGCAAAAACGCCTCCATGGAGGGCGAGCCGTCGGGAAAATTTTATCCAACTTGTTGGAGCAATCCACAAATAATCTATCCTTTTGAGGACAACCAATCCAGTTCAGAGAGTTGTTTTTGTAAGAATTAAATTAATATTTCGTTGGGTTTGTGCGCCATTAAATCTAGTGCCGATTTGTTCGTTGCCAACAACTAATTGAGACGCTGGAGAAGGTCCTTAAACTCGAGGTAGGAAATTGATATTTATTAAATTTAAAGCAATTTGACAAAGTGCATGTCATCATAGCAATTGGATATCTCTCTATGTTATCGCTCCCTGTTTTAATAAATTTCAACATAGTATTAATTGTATTCTGGTGATGACATCCGCCGCGTGCTTTTACATCATACGAACCTACACATGATATCGATACAAATAATGCGCTGAACATGTTTTAATGTGTGATTATTTTCTCAGGTGTTTATCTTATATTTAGGGTATTTGTCCTTTGACTCAGCCTATTATGCAATGATCGATTACATTAAGCGAGACTAAACTAGTTATACACTTGCTAAGATACGCTTGATAAGACATTTGGTAGTATGTATCATGAAAAGTTACACAACTCTTTTTATAAAGTCTGCAACATTCGAGGGATATGGATTTAATGTCGGTCTATAAGCACCAAATTGGGTCTATTCATGGATGCAACTTCGTCCCATTCGATGGATTTATTACTAAATGCAGCCTTTGTTCGTTTTTTTTTCTGATTTTATGAGTTACGGCATTGCTAGCTGTATTCGATTTACTTAATACAACATTTCACAAAACATACTAAAGTAAAACTGCCTCGAAACACTTAAATGATGTTCATATATGATTCATCAGACATTCAATAATGAAAACATTATAATTCACTATACAATGATTTTGTTCCTTCTTTTTGTGTTTCGATGAGTCACTAGAATATAAACAACCGATAATTCATGCATTTCCACTTGAAATTTTACCAATAACAACCTTTTTACTACGTCATTGATGCAACAGGCCAAAGTTGGGAACATACAAAAAATTATGTTCCCAACATTGGGTCTACGATTTTCTTGTAAAATCATTGTTATCTTAGCTATGTGAACAATGAGCTCGTAGCGTGTAACAATTTTCTGCACATCCAGACTGCATTACTTGCTGTATTGATTCAATTAAACCAAATTTAGATCACTTGAAGATCGTGTAGATCATCTGTTCAGCTTAACCAGAGAAATCATGATGCCCCAAAAGTTCAAGAAATCGAAAATTACGCTTAAGTGAACAACTATAAGTTGATTTATATTGTCTCAATTGCTTCGGATTACATCGGTCATCCTAAAAGTCACATAATTTTTGTTGATTATCGCTAAATTAATGACATATTTGGTACATAGGCCGAATGAAGGAGCTAGGCTAACATTACATCCCCTTACCTATAGGAATTTATTATATATTAACCAACCTTTTCTCCCATACCCATTGCAAAGAATAATGATATTTTATAAAACTAACTCTCTTTCTTCTGCGAGATTGAATATGTTCATATATATTTCGATTTCCTTAACGTTTAAGCCATATTGAGTTCACTAATTTACCTGATGTTCACATAGAAACATGAATAATAATTTCACAAGAAAACCATTGACCATATTTTAGGTACGCATTTCACGTTATATTCCCACATATGGCCTTATGTATTCATCACATAGTAAAATGTAGAATATAAAAGTTTTCAATGGAAAAGTAAAAGTGAGCGGTTGTGTATTTTTGAAGGGCTTATTCATACCAACACCTATATAACTAAATAAATAAAGTGGGAATTTTAATGCTTTGAAATGGAACTCCCAATGATTTTTCGGAGGAACTAGAAATCACAGCTGACGAACTGTCGACCTATATCAAAACATCGAAGAACATGAAGGCCCCAGGTTTCGACAAAATCCTGAATTTGGAACTCAAGCACTTGAGTTCCCAATTCTATGAACATCTAGCATTAATTTTTAATCAATGCCTTAGATTTAGCTACTTCCCCTCGTGCTGGAAGTCAGCTAAAGTCATACCCATCCGGAAGCCTGGAAAAGATCCTTCATGTTCCAAGAGCTATGGACCCATCAGCCTTCTCTCGGGAGTATCAAAACTTTTCGAGAAAGCAATTTACCGTCGGCTCCTTGCATCGACCGACGAACTCAACATCCTGCTTGATGTACAGTTTGGCTTTCGACGCGGTCGATCAACGGTACATCAACTGAATCGAGTCACTAACATCTTCAGGCGAAACAAGTCTGTTTCGAAAACATCTGCCATGGCCCTTCTTGACGTGGAAAAGGCGTTTGACAACGTCTGGCATGATGGCCTGGTGTACAAGCTGCATCGGTTCAATCTTCCAGTCTTCCTGGTGAAGATGGTAAAAAGCTACCTATCAAACAGAACATTCAGTGTTTCGCTGCATGGTGCAGTTTCTGATGCGCAGGAGGTTTCCGTCGGTGTTCCGCAGGGAAGCATTCTAGGTCCACTTCTGTTTAGCCTGTTCACCTCGGACATACCCCCACTCCCTGAAAACGGATCTCTGTCGCTGTTTGCCGATGATACCGCAGTCGTCCACAATGGTAGGGTAGTGAGAGCGATCGCATCGAAACTGCAGCGAAGTCTGAATGTTCTGTTGAAGTATCTCACAGACTGGAAGATCTGCATCAATGCAGCGAAGACCCAGGTCATCCTCTTCCCACACTCGAAATCGCCCAGACTTGTTTCGGCTGAGGATGTTAAAATTCGTCTAAGCGGCACAACGGTGGAATGGACCAATTCAGCCATCTATCTTGGCGTGACTCTAGATAGCAAGCTGAACTTCAGGGAACAGGTTGATAAGACTGTCACAAAATGTAACGTTCTGTTGAAGCTTATGTACCCCTTGCTACACAGAAAGTCTACATTGTCCCTGAAGAACAAGCTTGCTATCTATAAACAGATCACACTCCCGGTTATTGAGTACGGCATGCCGATCTGGAAGAGCTGCGCGAAAACACACCACCTGAAACTACAGCGGGTTCAAAACAAGTTTCTCAGGATAATCCTGAACACTCCTACGCGGACGGGAAATACTGAGATCCACCGTCTGGCCGATATTAAAACACTCGAAGATCGTTTTAGTGAGACTATCAATAGGTACAGGACACGTTGCCACCTTTCAGACCACCAAGTCATCCGGGACTTCGGTACCCCACCCTAGGTTTTTCAAATTGTAGTCATTGTAGTTAGGTAGGTTATCAAATTTTGTAAATTCAAATCAACCAATCCCCGTAACGGATGATATGTAAATTAGAATATTAAATTAAATTAACAAAGTAAACCACAAATCAATTAGAACAAAGATGAAGAGCCCCTCTGGCTAACCACTTAAACTGTGAAAATTAAATGTTAACATTAAAAGAAACGGCAAATAAAGACACATTTTAACTAACTAATGTTTTGAAATGGAATGGCCGATTGATCACATGAGAAAGTCATTTGGATGTTATAAAGTAGCTTTATATTCCGTATAGTATACCGAATATAGCCGAATGCCTGGAGCGATAATATAAATAAATGCCCGGAGCGATAAAATTAACAAACATTACTGAAATTCGTCCGAACAAGAATCCTTAATGATATTCATATCCATCGAAAGTTTTCGACTCAATAATGTTAGTTGGTGACTTTTAATGGTCCAGTACAGCAAACGCATTGTTAAGCATGTCTTAGCAAAGGTATAACTAGTTGAATATCGTTTCTAGCTAAATTATTGTATGAGTTATAGATTAAAAATTGTAATCGTGCGCTACATAATCGACTGAGATCAAGGAACATGCACCCTATATAACCGTACAACAACTGCAAGATAATTTTTGTTTTTTTTCTGTTTGATAAAACTTTCTGAACTTTGAACATTTTTAGAGCATTACACATCTGAAAATGTTGCAATTGATTATTGTGTTTTCATAGCAATCACCAAACCTGTCGGATATCTTCTGATAACGAATTTTTTCGTTATTTAAATTCTAGAGTATTTCAATGTTTATTATTACCCTTGAAATCTAGAATTGCTCAAATTGCATAAATTGCAAATCTTTGTTTCTTTCAAGTTGAATTATGCAAAGGCATACTACAACTCAGATTGTATACAAATAATCCGAATGGTATGGTATTTAAATGGTGAATGTTAAAAAGGAGACAAGGTATCAGTCAAAATATATGTTTGTATTTCAGGGCCACCAAAGAGTTATAAAGAGTGTACAAGAGAATTTTTCCACGCACTGACTTCAAACCAAACGGCCCTTTTCAGGGCCACCAAATAATATCTCAAGAGCGTACAATAGAATTTTCTTACATACTGGCTTCAAAACGCTGGTCTAATGTCCCATAAGAGCCGCACCCGTCATATTGTGACTTAAACTGCTTCTATCGGTAAGGGTAAGCGACCGGCGCGAATAATTGAAACCCTTTTCACGCTAATAATAGGCACACAGAATTTCCCTGACATTATAATGCATCACTTGGTTTAACGTAGTCTACGTCAACCGGTCGTGTCTTGTACACAACCCCACTGATTTTTTTTTTTTTTGGAATCCGTTTTGTTAAATCCTTGTTTAAGCTTGTTCTGTATAATTGCAGGAAGAATCTTTTTCGGATTTGTTGCGAGTGAACTGATCATTGAAATAAAAATTTGATTTTAATTTTTTTAAGGACACCAGTGCAATGAAGAAAACAGCCATTTTCTGGTCAGAAGCAACGAACGAAGCCACCACGCATAAACGCGTGCGAGCCTCGCATATAATATTAAGGAGTGTATCGAAAATAAGCTATCAACAAACTTTCTTTCAAATTATGTTGAAAACCGATATTTTATTCATACAAAAAATTGATCCTCTATTGTACGAGGTTAAACTTGAACATAATGAAGACCGGGTGAAATTTAAGTTATTCCTTCACGAATTTTCGAACTTTGGATCGAATGCTCTTCATCAAGTTCCGGACAAGTGTTGCATCGTATTTTTTGGAAGCTTGAGCCCAAATTTTTTTAAACTCCTGCATGTTCCCAGCTGTACCAGTCCCTCTGGTAGAAGACCCTCTTCACGATTGCCCAGTAACGTTCGATGGGTCGAAGCTAAGGGCAATTTGGTGGATTGATATTTCTCTCAATGAAATCTATACCCTTTTCCGCAAGCCAATTGAGAGTGGTTTTGGCATAGTGAGCCGACGCTAAATCCGGCCAAAACAGTGGAGGTGTACTATGCTTCTTATATAAAGGCAACAATCTCTTTTGGAGACACTCAGATCGATAGATTTCCACATTTATAGTTCCGGTAGTGTAAAAAATTGTTGACTTCAAACCACAGGAACATATTGCTTGCCATTCCAGTACCTTTCGACCGAATTTCTCCACTTGAATCGACCTGTCCGCATCGCTCACATCCTCCCCAACGGCGGCAGTAAAGTATTGTGGACCTGGAAGGGTTTTTGAGTCCTCCTTTACATAGGTCTCATCGTCCATCAAAACGCATGCATCCGGACGCTGCAAAAGACGCGAATACAATTTCCGGGCCCTAGTTGCTGCTCGCTTCTTCTGTTCTGCACTTTGTTTCGAGATTTTCTGCTTCTTGTAGGTCTTCAGGTGGTTTCGCCTCTTGATACGCTGGATCATTCCGACACTCGTTCCTGCTTTTTTGGCCAAATCACGTATTGAAATTGGTTTGTTATTTATGATTAGAGATACCACTTTCTGCTCCAGTTTCGGGTTGGAAGAACCCGGTTTTCTGCGTCTTCCTGGTAGCTCATCCAAAGAATAGTGTTCCCCAAACTTATTAATGATGGTTTTAACTCTCGCATGATGAATTCCAAACCGCTTCGCCAATTTTCGCATAGTAATACCCTTCTCACTTAGCCATGTGTCCAGAACCTTAATTTTCACTTCCTTTTCAATACGCGACATTTTGAAAACGCAGAATTTGAACCGCACAAACAAGTAAACAAAATAC
This sequence comes from Aedes japonicus, assembly GCA_034211315.2. Lineage (NCBI taxonomy): Eukaryota > Metazoa > Arthropoda > Insecta > Diptera > Culicidae > Aedes > Aedes japonicus. The sequence goes on from JASCZW010007730.1 coordinate 21,496, forward strand.
AGCTGACAGTCAAACGCACAGCATGCAGTGTTCAGAGCATAAAAAACCATCACAAATACATGCGTACAACGCAAATGTATGTGGATAGCTTATATTCGATGGTCAGGTTTTGAGTGTTAATATCTCAGCCGTTTATCCAAAGATTTTCAAAATTTTATGCACCAATCGATTGGAAATGTTTCTACGCATCGAGAATAGAGGGCATTGTTGATTTCGGGCCCCATGGTATTGAAAATTTCATAGATGTTAAACCTTGGCTTGAAAAGTATATTAATTCAAAGAATATTGCATTGTTCAATCAAACGTCCCAAACGTAAACAAAAGCTGTCCTCGTTCGGTTGTTATAAACGGATGTAAAAATATTCCACACGCACTAATTGCTTGCCAAATCATTGCTTTTTGTCATTTTTTACCCTTCTTACAGCAATAGAAAGGTATTAAGATCGCTTGAAAACTCGACTTTGTCGATGTCTGTATGTGTGTTTGTGTGTGTGTGTGTGTGCGTGTGTGTGTGTGTATGTATATATATATGTATATATATATATATGTATATATATATATATATATATATATGTGTGTGTGTGTGTGTGTGTGTGTGTGTGTGTGTGTGTGTGTGTGTGTGTGTGTGTGTGTGTGTGTGTGTGTGTGTGTGTGTGTGTGTGTAGACGAAACAGTACTTGACGGCCTATTATAATAGTAATCAAACAAGTTTAGTCTCCAAGTACATACTGAGCTATTTGTGTACCGATTTTAGTTTCAAAGCTATGAAATCTCCAAATAACTGGTCAAAATTTCATTATGGTTGGATAATCCTTCATGGAGATATGACCAAAACAATACCTGAGAGCACATAATTGTGAGATGAAAATATACTCGTTGCAGTGCAAAACCAAACAAGACAAGACCAAACAATCACACCAATCGATTCCGCTTGTATTCTATTGTGTCGCATCTGGTGCGTTGTATAGCACGTACAGCGAACTAGCCACACTATGCGACTCTATAGAATTAAAGCAGCATCGATTGGCTCGAGTGGTCTGGTTTTGAACTGCAACGAGTCTAATAATTCATTCTATGGACTGATTATATGAAATTTCTAATATTTATGTAATTTCCCCTTTTATATAACTAACACAAACAGGCTGTTAAAGACTATTAATGGCAATATGTTAATCACTTCGATGAACTTTGAGGATTGACAAATAGTAAATTTTATAAACTGAATGTATGACATATCGAATGTTCCTGGATCTTCCTGGGATTTCGAATGAAAATATCTATCCAGTACATTATTGGCCACATTTGAGTTCGTTATTCTGGTGAAGTGTAAGAAGGGTTCAGTCTCACCATCGGTGAATTTTTTCTGTAAAAATTGATTTATCAGCATCGTCAATATTTTGACCAACACGGACCATGTAAAACCGGTCACCCGGAAACGTCTCATATTGAAATTTCACGTAGGTTTCATCGTCTATAGTTACGCATGCCGATTCTTTTTACAGCGTTTTTTCGTATATCTCACGGACTATTGATTTGATAGGATCGCAGCAAGCCGTACTTTGAAACTTGTGGGTTTTGTTTTTGCTGCGTCGTTTTGGCAAAAATCATAAAATAATTCGCAAATCAACTTAAACAAACAGTTAAATCATATATTCTCCGCGTGCTTTATGATAGACATAGTACATTCACTATGTCTATCATAAAACACGCGAGAAAATATGATTTAACTGTTTGTTTAAATTGATTTGCGAATTATTTTTGATGTTTTTAGCAAACGACGCAGCAATTGATTCCCTCCCAAAATGTGAGATGGTCGGTAGTATTTCCCCGTTATTTTGATGTTTTTTTGTGCTTCGCTCCTGCACCCGGATGAAGAGAGTTGAGATTTGTATTAGGTTAGTTTTGTTGGTTGATTAAATTAGAGTAGTTTTCCGTTTTCTCGCTAGTGAATCGATGATTAATCGCAGTTTTAAAATCGATGTAAATTAGTCTCAAAGCACAGGATTTTGATTATTGGCAGAGTGTGGAGTAAAAAAAAAGAACCCAGTACAATGTAGAAAACGGCCATTTGCTGGTTAGAAGCAAAGAACATGCGAATACGCGCGTGAGTATCTGGTATGTAATTTCAGATACACTCAGTAATTGTGATTATTCAAGTTGAATTTCTTATCGAAAGTGTTTTTTATACACACATCTTACGGATCTTTGGTTTGATAGATGCGACTTTTTCTCACTTGCTTTGGCTTATTCTATATCTTGATAGTCTTTAGTCCATTCCATTTCGAAGTTCTCAGCGAACGCAAGTTCCCTTTTTAAGGACGAAACCATACTCGATTTTCTGGTCTACATTTTGGTTAGCAGGACCCGGTTTACGTCTACACTTTTTCTTGTCCTTAAAGGCAGAACCCCTTATCAAACTTCCGAATCGCAAATTTCGATGGTTAAACTTAATATTTTCGCCAAATGACAGAGTAAAACGTTGGGAAAAGATCACTTTCTGTTTGCGGAGAAATACTTTGCATTTTTATTAAATCTAAATGCATAAAAAAAGACTTACAGACTTATAGCTTGAAATGCAAACAATGATACACTGTAATGATCATCTGTTTAAAGATCATCTGGAAACAATAGTGGCGTATCAACATCTTGCTTAGATTTTTTGAGACACCCTATACGGTTTGGTCAAAGTCTCTATATAAAAATTATAAAAAAATGTATGAAGAAAAGTCTACGAGGGGTGAGGGGGGGGGTCTGAGATTTTTTAAAATAAGTCTACGTGGTTTATGAACAGGCCCTAGTCATAGAAGGTATGATGATACACCATTTCTCTTTGGTTGGATTTACTGCATTACAATACATCATTGAGTGATTACAGCCTCCGACAACGTACAAAACAGCTCAAACCCTCTAGGGTACAAATCCTGCGAAACAAGAATAATCAAGCTGTTTCCTAAGAAGCAACCAACTGAATTTGATCAACAGGATGACATAATTGAAGGAGCTCATCCGAATTGTAGATCACAGCCGCTAAAATGTAACGAAAGACGTAGCGACCATCTATTCTAGGATGTCAAAAATCACCATTCAAAAAATATCTTCGGGTTCCAGATAGACACCACGTAGCAATTGATTTGGCTTCCAATGCAGTTCCATTCCAACACAGCTTCTCGAACGGTACCCTGTGTAGTGCCACATAGCCGAAACATAACATACACTACAAACCCCTAGGTTCACTGGAACCACTCATTGCACAGTTACTTCCGGATCACTTCCTATCAATGATTCACTATTTGATTTGAATAATTTTTATCGGATACTGGCTTGCTGCGATCATCTCAATTCGGGTCCTTTAAGATGAACCCAGCTCTTACCTTACCAATCAGACTAAGGCTGGCGTGGCCTCTGCTGTACACAGTCACATGTCTCCATTCTATTCGGTCCATGGCTGTACCTCGCCAGCCTCGCTGCCTGGGAAGAGTCCGCAGGTCGCATTCTACTTGATCGATCCACCTTGCTTGTTGCGCGCCTCTTCTTCATGTACCCGTCGGTTTGTTTTCGAGAACCATTTTCACAGGGCTGTCGTCCGATATTCTTACGACATGCCCAGCCCATCGTAGTCGACCGATTATTGCGATGTGTACGATGGGAGGTTCTCCCAGCAACTGGTGCAATTCGTGGTTCATTCGCCTCCTCCACGTTCCGCCTTCTATCTGCACTCCACCGTAGATGGTACGCAGCACCTTCCGTTCAAAGACTTCAAGGGCGCGTTGGTCCTCCACTAGCAATGTCCATGTTTCGTGGCCGTAGAAAACTACCGGTCTGATTAATGTCTTGTAGATGGTCAACTTTGTGGTTCGGCGAACTTTGTTCGATCTTAGCGTCCTTCGGAGTCCAAAGTAGGCCCGATTGCCAGCCATAATGCGCCTTTTCATTTCTCAGCTGGTGTCGTTATCGGCGGTCAACAATGAGCCCAAGTACACGAATTTGTCTACTACCTCGATTTCATCACCGTCGATCTGAGCTCGTGCTAGGAGGCTAAAGGGTGTCCACGATGAAATTGCCACACCATGAAATTGCTCTAACTTTTTAACCGTTGGGTAGAATTTAATGAAAATTTGGGTGGATTTAGTTCATAGTGCATTATTTACATCCTGCAAGTTTTAAAGTCCTGTGACCACCTCGCGGAAATGGAGTCGAAAGAACAGCTCGTGCGTGATAAAATCTTGCGCATTCATCACGAGAACAAGGATCTCTCGCATCGTTCCATCGCTAAAACGTTGGGAATCGCGAATTCCACGGTGTCACGAGTGATTAAGCGGTTCGAGGAACGGTTGACCACCGATCGGAAGCCCAGAAGTGAAGGAAAAAGTATTCCGTACAACACCAAAAATCACAACCGCGTAGTTGGGGCCTTCAACCGAAATCCGAACGCCTCCGTTCGGGATGTACTAAGAAGCTGCACCTAAGCCGAAGTTTTGTCCAAAAGGCCAAAACTGAGGCTGGACTTCGAACGTTCAAGGTACAAAAGGCCCCTAATCGCGACGAGAAGCAGAACAAGTCCGCCAAACCCGTGCCAGGAAGTTTTACCTCAACATGCTGACGAAAGTTGAATGCTGCATCATGGACGACGAAACATATGTGAAGGCCGACTTCAAACAGATCCCCGGCAACCTGTTTTTCACGGCCAAGGATAAGTTCAGCGTTCCGGAGCATGTCCGCACTCAGAAGATGTCCAAATTTGCGAAGAATTCCTGGTTTGGCAAGCCATCTGCACGTGCGGGAAGCGGAGTGCACCTTTCGTGACCCAGGACACGATGAACGGGCAGGTGTACATAAAAGAGTGCCTCAAGAAGCGGCTGCTTCCTCTACTGAAGGCCCACAACGTCCCAACAATCTTCTGGCCGGATTTGGCTTCATGCCACTACTCCAAGGACGTGCTGAAGTGGTATGCGGACAATAAGGTCAATTTCGTGCAAAAATGTTCAACTCTCCCAACATTCCGGAGCTCCGCCCCATCGAGAAGTACTGGGCGATTATGAAGCAGCACCAGGGTACAACCTAAGGTAGTGAAGACAGTCGAGGAACTGAAGAAAGTATGGGTTTACATGCCAAAAACGGTTGATTCACAGGTTGTGCAGAATCTTATGGCCGGGGTTAAGGCCAAGGTGCGGGCATTTGCGTATGGACTGTAAATAAAATACGAGTAAAATGGTAAAATGAAGTTTAATAGTTATTTCTCAATCCCTGAAAATTTGATGGCAATCGGATGAAAACTCGAATTTTGCGGATCAATTTTGTGTGTGGCAATTTTATCGTGGACACCCTTTAACATTGTATTCTCGTGAGCCTCTTCCCTTCATGTATTTTGTTTTCAATCACAAGCCCAATCCTACCAGCTTCAGCCTTAAGTGCTGAATATCAACGTCGTCGGCGAAGCCAAATAGTTGGACGGACTTCCTGAAGATCGTGCCACTGGAGTCTATCCCAGCTCTTCGAATCACACCCTCCAGTGCAATGTTAAACAACAAAAACGACAATCCATCACATTGCCGTAACCCTTTCCGAGATTCGAAGGGACTCGAGAGCGTCCCTGATACTCGGACGACATACATCACTCGATCCATCGTTGCGATGAACCCAAACGAACCGCCAAACAAGGCTTACATTCTCGGTCTATTTTCGAAGAAACTTCCATATCAGAAAATAAAGGAAGAATGCAAAAACACTTTTAAAGTTTGATTAGTCGCCCGTACCGGGGGATTATGATTTTCGGTTGAATTTGGAGTGAAAATAGCCCTTCAGTTCAGAAAGGGGTATGGGCGCGTTCTGCCGACTTGCTCACGGCAGATTTCATGTGTGAATAAGCAACGTTCAAAAGCGTCTGAACCAAATGGAAAGCTTATAATGATCACTTGAAGATGCTATGGGAAATCATTGTGCTGATATTCACAAATATAGCGCGTAGTAAAATGTTTCTTGTTTGAACTAAACGTAGTGAAATTGAAATGATCTCTGATATGCATCCGTCGAACCATTCTGAACGTCCCTTGTCAGAATTTCACCATGAAAATCTCACATGCGGATAGCATGTTACCAATCACTAATACTTTCTCTCCTTTCTCCTGTTCTCTTCCCTATCCCTACCGCGATCAATACCACCGTGAAGACAACTTGGACCCTACATAAAAAGGAAATTGAAGTAATAAGAACGGTAGGGTAGGGAACGACTCCAGCAATCCGAAACCCTATTCCAAGCACGGGGTAAACGTTAACCTACAACCCTCATTTTTTGCAGTATGGTGCTCCATCTAGTGAAGCACCATACTACAAAAAATGAGCGTTGTAGGTTAACGTTTACCCCGTGCTTGGAATAGTGTCCCGGGGAGCTGAAGCCGTTCCCTACCCTATATAATCCTAACCAATTTATTTTAAGCAAACATTTTTACTCAAGGAAAGCAATCAAATGACCACAACAAAATATACTAAATATAACATTACATTAAATATCATATAACTTTTCACTCCCCCCAGAAAACTCTACATGGTTCATGAATAGCCCCTTACCATGTCATTTTTAACATGTGAAGGCACTTTGCTCAGGGACTAAGTTTATGCAAGATATTGAAACAAATCTTATGTGCAACTTAGCATGTTGGTTTTATGTCAACTTTTGAACCTTTGTAGTCTCTTGTTCTTCAGATCTAGAGTAGTTATTTGTTGAATAAGTTAAGCAATAATAGTTAATTTAACATATTTTCTAACGTAGAAGGAGATGTTCGCATATCACCATGAGGCCCCAAAGACTGGACACTTACGTTTGCTAGAAAATGAAAGATATGAAAAGAAAGTGTTGATAGTTTCGTCAGTGTACGGCAGGTTGTGGAAATTGAATAGAAGTATTGAAAATTGAGCGAAGGGCGTGGATATAGCAGTACTCGAACCAAGCACGCATTTCTTTGTCTAGCAACCCATGACGGGGTAGGTCAAGGTACGAACGTATCAACCACCTTGGCAGGCAAAAGAATGCGCGTCTGATTGGGGCTCATGTACCAAGAAGATTGTGAAAGTTTCTAGCGGTTGTTTGTACACACTCCGTTTTGTTGCATGGGAGGGAAACTCTCTTCTTTTGGATTTATTTTGATACACAACATCTGTTTTTACTCGAAATTTCCTCTCGTCATCTCTGACGTTAGAGACATCGGAGAGAAATACAGTGATATGCTGTGATACTGGTCCCCACTAGTACGCATTAATGGGTTCTCTCATTATGGGATTTTACATACTATAATTGTTATGTTTGTATTCTCTGTACGTGGAGTAACGATTATGATGAAGAAGGGGATGTTGGCGTATCACCATTATGTGTCACCGACCGCTGAAGTAAGAGACACATGCCCTAAACGTGTAGTCATCACTCAGTAACTCAGTTGTTAATTTATTTTAAACTATGATTAAAAATGACTACTAGTTGTGAAAGGTCTTTCACAGGTGACCCATTTCAATAGCAGTAGTTCTTCTAGTGTTTGGAATAAACAAATAATCGAGCTTACTTGGATTTGTTAGCCTATTACCTATCGTATATTACCGCATAGCCAGCCATCGAATTAATTCTATAGGTGCACTTTCACAATTATTACTTGAAATTGAGTGCTGCCGCTGCCATAACCATTCATGAAATAGTACAGCTTTTTTGCAAGCGTACTTAAACTCTATGTCCAACCCGAAAATTGGTAGCCTTTGCCAACTAAGCTACGGAATGCCGAGGAGAAATGAGAGCTGAGGTGATTATAACAAACACACCATTTATGATCCAATCACATAAATGCACCTGTGCCAGTATTGATTGGCAATGCTTTCCAATGCACAAAGTCAATATGGTCAGAAAATGTCGCACTGCCACTGCTTGATTCACTCCATAATCTCCTAGTGAATTCAACTCATTATCTCATCTCAGTGCTCTGTCAACTCCACTCTTCCACGGATTTGGATCTAAAGTGTAATAAAAGCGTGAATAATTAACGTTTGACCTTCGTTTCGGAGCAAGGTTCATCACGTAAGTGGTGAGAGAACCAGCGGGTACCCCTTCTTTTATGTAACATAGTCGATTGAGTGAAGCACTGTTCCACTACCAAACCACTATTATAAGGGCATCAGAGGTTGAAAATCTTTTCCCTCTTAATAAATTAATAACAATTCAAACAATTAAAGCTTTTCGAATACTGAAGAGTCATTTTTTTAGTTAATTGCACGACAACACATCAACCTTGAAATTTAGCCTTTATTTGAAGTTTATGCCGGCAAAGGCAAAAATATAATTAGGAATAACAAGCATCCTCTATTCTACCAAGCTCCATTCACATTCAAAGCGAAAGACGAGCTAACAGATTACATTACCCTGCCTAGCACATACGTTTGTTTCCAAACCATGGAACCTTGACAAAGGCAAATGTCAATTTGTGCTCTTCATCCGGAAATAGTACACCAGAGCAGAACCATTAAAACTTCTATTCACAGGAGCAGGAGTTATGTTCGTCATCCCTCCTCCCCCATAGCATGGCAGAAAAGTCAGACCGGACCCATCATGCACTGCCCGTTGCATGCTTAATTCACTGCACCGATTAAGTGCCGATTGATGGCTGCCTGTCTGGATGAACTTTCCACCAGCAGTAGTGAAGGTTGCCCTCATAGGATTAAATAGTCGGATTATCAGTGTGGTGAGAGGTTTCCGGCTACTATTTGTCCGTTTCCATCACAGTGGACGGGATAGTGCGGTCAAGGAGCAGTGGGAAATTAGATGGATGGGAAGTTTAATTATATTATGGACGCTATTACAACAGATTCTGACTCGGGTTTAACAGCTGTTCGCTCTCTGATTTGGATTAAAGGAAAGGATGGAAGAGGATAAATTTGCTTGTTGAGTAGAATGGTGTTCGGGAACGTGCAAGGGCGAGGAAGAAGGAGTGATTGTGACTATGCTGCCAAGCTTCTAAATTAAAGTTTATACTATCAAATGTTTTAAATCCTATTTGTAAATAAGTCTTGCAATCATCTTCACCTGTTGCATTGAGAGTTTGGATTCGCTTGAAAACCTACCTAACATGAGGCTTTACTAATGGAAATTTCTTAACTATAGAAAGATACTAAGCGGACAGAATATTAGTTCTGTTAAAGAACGGTAGCCTAAGCATTGAAGGCTCTGAAATTGAGCAACTCGGCATTTCAATGGCAGTAGGGTGGAACAATGTGCTCCCATATTAAACTTGTCACTTCACAATGTATCCCATTTGCATACAAATAATGGGCATGAATAAAATCAAATCAATAGTCGAGAGCTGTCTGGATGAAGAAAAACAAGTTGGAGTGATTGGATATTGAATAGTGTAATAATCTGCCGAACCATTGTCAAAAAGTATACAACTATTGGAGTTGCTTTGAACCATAATTTCATGAGCAGTGTTTTAACCTTTTACGGGTATGTTTCAGGAGGTCACCCATGAGAAAAATTCATTCGCAGGCCAAGAGGCGAATTAGGTTGCTACAGCAAAAAGTTAATGTTTCATCAGCTTTAGCTGAAGCGAAAATATGCTTTTATGAACAGTATTGGTAAAGCCAGTACTCTGAGTCGATCATTGCGATAAACAAAGAAGTTATGATATCACTAACCCATACACAAAGAAACATTGAATTTTCTGCGTCATCTAATGCACACGAAGGAAATGCTGGATTTGGCCGAAAATTATGGAATATTTCATGTAAATTTTAGCCAGATAACGCCTGAATCTATCCTGTTGTATAGAAGATTGCACAAATTGTTGTATGGCGCATGAAAGATTGCAAACAATTTTGTTGTTTACGCCTCCTTTGGTTTGGAATTAAATAATGGGGAATTTTACGCACTTGTTAGAATTAACTATGTTTTTCTGTGTACGGTCAGGTTTTAGAAAAGTTTCTGTTATAACTGCAATAAGCACGCTTGATTTCATCAGACGCACAATGAAGAAACACGTTGTTTCACTATCGTGAGAAGAAACAAACTGCCACGAACTTTCTTGTACCTAAATTCTTATATGATTTTGTTTTCTAAATTTATTTCTCATTTAGACAAAATTCCAAAAACGTACATTTCAAAAATAAATAATTCTACTCGTGACATGATTCTTGTTACTAAAGGTTATTTTGAGACTTTTGAATGTGACTCAATTTTATGTTCATGTTAATGTATTCTGCTATCCTACTTGAAAACATAATATAATATGTAGCATCGCCCACAAAGTCACGATCCGTAATCTATTTTGTATCAACTCCAGATATATATGACTTGACTCCAAATATTTGGCTTAACTACAAATATTAGTCGATAACGGATCCAAGATTAAATCGAAGAGTAAATTTACACAACTGTTAGCTTTGGTTTCATCGTCATGCAAACCGACATGCAAGTCTATGTAGTCGAATTCACACACCATGTTACACGTAGATTGCATAGAAATGTAACTATTGTTATCAAATTCTTAGTAAAGGGCAGTTCCTCATAAATTTCCTAACTTTGACAGTTGATTACGGCCATATTGTTAAAGCTACAAATGTCAAATTATTTTTTCTGTGTGTTTTGTCAAACTTGGCAAATTGTGCGTCGAGACTTGGCCTCAGGCTTAACCTTTTGAACCTTCTGGACGTAGCTTTGCGAAACACCATAATGTGTTGAAATGTTGGGATTTAGGTTGGAATAACACTTAACCTTTCCATCCGCCTTCGTACATGCCACCCGTTTCGTTTCTACTCCACGCTTGTGATCTAAAATCGACCTGTCGTGAACCTTTTTAGTACTCCTGAGACGGTTGAATTACAGATTTGCAGCATTATTGTCAAAGCACGATGGGACAGCTCCGGATTTTCCACGTGAAAATACGATGTAAACAATACACTTTTAAGAAAAACTGTGCAAAGTTTGGTTAATTTCTACACTGAAAATTAATTTTAGTTTATATTACGAAATCGAAGGTACAACTAACAAATCATTTCGTTGTTTTCTGCAACGAAACTGAATTGTACTATTTATGAAGCTACCTTCGTAATTAATGGTACACGCGCAACTGTCAAAACCACGAAGCATTTGTTGAAATAAAAAGAACATTCGTACATTGTACGATAACAACAAAAAGAGCTACAAAATATTTTGTTACACATTAAAAAGAAACGTTTCCCCGGTGGTTGCAAGAATGATAGACAGATCTACTTTATCCACTCAAAATACAATTGAAACAATAAGTGCAACCACGTGGAGTTGTCCAGCGTTTTTTAATGTTTCGGACAAAGGATTCGATCCTGTATTTTAGGAAAGCGTTGATCCTGAATCCGTGGTTGATCTCACTAGGCCATGGTGACTTGTGAGAAGATACGTGATTAATGAGTATGATGTTATAACTCGTGATAGTGCTTTAATAAATTATTCCCGCCCATCCCAGCAGTAAAACCAACATGCAAGGAGCATGATAAAAGAGAAGCAGTGATTGGCTGGTCTTCACGATATCCACTTCGTGCATTATACAAAAAGGTGTAATAATAGCATTTCACCAGACAAAAAGCAACATGAATGTTTCATACAATATACGAGACATTTGTCCTACACTCAGTGAAACTTTCGATATTCATAAGATTACATTATGATTATTTGATTCCTTATATCAGTATGAATTTCATAAATTTATCTTATGAAATATAATGATGTTGAAAAAATAAAAATATGGAGTAACCTGGATTCGAACCTTGAACGATGAGGTTGTGGGTCCAGTGACTTGCCCACAAGTATATATCAACACTTGTAATCAGGAAAGCCTACAGGCGTACAAGAACAACGGCGGGTAAAACAAAATACATTCAAAACAGCCTTATGAAATTCCAAAGCATCGTTCATAAGTTGAACCTTATGAAATTCATAAGATTATTTGGTTCAGTGTATGTACCAAATCAATGTTTACGAAACGAGAGAAAGCTATTTAACGAAAATAAACTTTCAGTGTATCCAGTAGGAAAAAAATTACAGGTATTGTAGGTGTTGCAATAATTTCGTGTTCGTCTTTTACGTAATTTTTTATAAATCCACGGGTCGAAAAGATGGTCCACGGAAAGTTAGAATTCGTTTTCACTGTTCAATTCGTTAGAAAATTGCTTATCTTGCAAAGGAGTTTCAGTTGCGAACGAAAAATCTAAGTTTACGTTACATAGAAGGCTCAAAATTGTATATAATTGTAATGTCGATTGTGTCCAACCATTTCCGAGACATAGTTGATCTCATGCCTCCAGATTCGAAGTGACTTAAGCCTTAAATTACAGATTCCGGGCGATTTAATTTAATGTTGTCAAACTTTACACGAAGTATTATGATGTAGTTTTTCTTAAGTTGACTTCGTCCTGCATTTTTGTTGGGAATTGTTCTGTCATAAGGAGTCCGTAAGTCTAATCTCTACTACTCTTAACGAAACGTGATTCTCCAAAAACAGGGCTTGGTTCCATTTTAAAAACGTTTTGTGAAATATGACAATTAAAAGCACAACTAAACAACACCTGTATAAGTATACGGGCTGTATATAATCATCACATTCACATTAAAACTTTTTTTCAGATTTAACTTTTATGAGTTTTGAGCTCATGGTTTTATCGTGATTCAAAATAAAGATTGCAGCAAGCCGTACTTTGAAACAGACGTGTTTTATTTTTGCTGCGTCGTTTTCACTTTAAAATATCAAACAATAATTCGTAATTTACCTTAAACTAACAGTGAAATCATCAAATCTTCGCGTGTAGCTTTGAGAAAGACGTAGTGAATGAAATCGATTCCCTCTCGAAATGTGTGATGATCGGTAGTGTTTCCCCGTTTCTTTTTTGTACTTCGCCCCCGCACCCAGAAGAAGAGTTACATCATCTTATTTTTGTTAATTAGTGGTAGTATGTATTGTGACACCCGAACATAAATGATTAAGCAGTGTTTTTCTGCTTTGTCGGGAGTAAATCCATGATTACTAGCAGTTTTGAAGTTTGATACAGAGTCACCTCATACCGGGGATTTGGATTATTGGCAGAGTGTGGAGTGAAAAAAAAGAAGACCAGTGCAATGTAGCAAACGGCCATTTGCTGGTCAGATGTAACAAAGGAACATGGCACATAATTTCAGATGCATTCACCACGCGGTTTACAGAGTTTTGTTATGTAGGTTGCATATCCAACAGGCGGTTTAGCAGTGCATAAAAATAATTACGAATCATTTATTTTTATTTTGACGAAGGCGGTGAAATCTATCTGCTTATAACTATAAAACAATAATCCTATATTCAAATAATACTAAACACGTGCCTGGTTTGGAAATTTTACATTTACAAATCTGGAAGTGTGTTGCAGTGCCCTTATTCAAATGATATAGGTAATGCTCACATGCGGGACTTATTGTAAGTGAAAGTAACCTCGGAATGACCGTAACTCTCCAGACATTCTGAAATGGGTTGCTGGATCTGCAGTAGAGATATCACTTTCTATTGTCACTTGAAGGATCGTGGGTGTTAGATTGTAAACACACTTTTGTCGTAATGCAATTTTTATCCCTAGTAGCATTACAAGTCTTAGATTCAACGCATTTAACAAACCTAGATCATAGTCAACTGAACCTTTAAAAAAACACATTGTGACATGGGATACTTATTTATTTCAACGCTAGATGTTGTCAAGCAACACATCTCCTTTAAGGTGAAGGCTTTTACTATTGAAAAATGGCCGATATGTATCGCCACTTAATATTTTTGCAGGCGAAAAAAACTTCAAGGATTTCACATGCCAAACTTCTACCAAATTCGTCATTTAGGTTTTGGGTGTGATATTTTTGTTATTTCTTAAAGTTGAACATTCCAAAATTTTATCTTGCACAAAATTTAGTGTATTTTTTTCTTATTTGAAGGATTTAGTCTAAAACGAAAGCTGGGAAAGAATAAGAAAACAGAGAGGAAAACTTCTTCCAAGAAAACAACAACTAGATCAAGTGCATCCTCAAGAAAAGTGGCGAAACTAAGCCAACTTGTTCTACCACGGTAAACAAAAGTTGACTCCATAACGAAGCCGCCAAAAAAGGTAAACTTTTCATCCACAGAAATGTGGGTGCTTTCATAGCATCACCGTACACGCAGTAGTGAGTGATAAAGTGAAGAAAATCCTACCGAATCGTAAGAACGAATAAAAGTGTTCTGAACAACAACAACAACAACAACAACAGCCACGACGACGACGAAAAGATGGATTATATTAAGGAATTGGATATACGACTTGATAAGGAGTACTACTATGCTGGAGAAGTACTCTCCGGCAAGGTGGTGATGCACACAACCGAAAATTTTAAACTGAAATGTAAGTATCCGTGTGTGAAAGCAAACTCAACTTTCATTTCGGTTATTAGTTCAACATTTTCCAGAAAAAAAATAAAAAGCACGTTAGAGTTATTGACAATCCAGGATTTTTTTTTTATTTGTTATTTTTTCCACGGAGTTTTTTCAAACTATTTTAGGACGTGATTCCAATACAACCAGTGAATTACGAGCTATGGTATTTTGCAAAATTTATGTCTATAATCATATGTCCATTTCAAAAGTTAGTTCTGTTTCGAGAGATTCTCTAAACCGGCAAAAAAGTAATATCTTTTCCAACCGCTTAATAGAAGAAATGTGCAAATTTCAATCATAATCGAAGATGGTTGTGCCTATTTTAGGCTACACTCATGAGCAAAAAAAATCCGAGAAAAATGTTCAACTGAAAATTTAGCAACACTATCATAAGGTTTTTTTTTTTATTCCGTGTCGGGTATTTTCGTCACTGCGACCAATTTTTAGATCTATTGTGACATATCCCCTTTTTGTTGTTGCTTTAGTTGTTTTCAGCATGACGCATCACTATTGATAGAAGTGATCGCCAAAGTCTGACCTACAGCATTGTCCCAGGACGGTATAACGCTCCGAATAAAGTGTAATACCGTACTGGGGTTTGTTCTCCAAATCTCAAGGGGTTCTAGTAGCCCTTTGTTAAAGAACTTCAGCCTTTTATTGAAAATTGCCGGGCAGTGGCATAACAAATGTTCCGAGTCTTCTCTATCCATGTTACAAAATCGACATGAATCATCTTGATGTTTTCCTATCAGCTTCAAGCTGGATAATGGCTCGGACAGTGACCGAGTTGTAAGGCCTGTATATATTGTTAGATCTTTTTGGTAAGATCTAGTAACTTACGAGTCATTGAAATGTTTGGAGTAATGAACCGCTTTGATTGCCTAGCTTTGAAAGTGTTGTTCCAGTTTGTCTCCACTTTTAAGCATTCCCAGGCTTTCATCTCCATTCTAAGAGAAGAAGCAGATACACCACAAAGGGTTCAGGTCCCCTAAGTCTGATGAGACGATACCGAGTCTTGCTAGTTCATCGGCTTTCTCGTTTCCATCAATTCCAGAATGACCAGGAACCCAGTACAAATTGACTTGATTACGATAAGACAATTTCTGAAGTGATTGAACCCGTCCCAAACATGTTTGGACGTGCATATTGCTGACTTTAAAGCATTCAGAGCTGCTTGACTATCCGAAAAAATGCATATATTTGAATATCTATAGTTTCTGCGTAAGCATATAGCAGAACATTCCAGAATTGCTTGAATTTCAGCTTGGAATAAAGTTGGCCACTTTCCCATTGGGATTGAAAGGTTAATCCCTGGGCCAGTAACCCCAGCTCCCACTTGATTGTTCAGTTTCGAACCGTCTGTATAGAAAACAATCGATCCTTGGCGGAGGTTTGGGCCACCTCTTGCCCACGAATCACGCCCAGGATCAATAACTTGATATGAACAATCAAAGTTGTATTTTTTCTCCATCCAATCTTCGTTGTTCATAATTAAAGGATTAAATTTTACAATTTTTAGAATGCTAAGATGTCCTATTAGATCACCTTCTAAAAGGTTCGCAAACCTTCTGATCCTTAGTGCGCTCTTTTCAGCTTCTAACTGTATGAGTTGATGCAATGGCAACATAAAAAGTAATGCATCCAGTGCCTTCGTTGGTGTACTTCTCATTGCACCGCTAATTGAACAAGTTGCTAGTCTTTGAAGTTTTTCTAACCTTCTTTGTGCAACAGTTTCTTTTGTTTTTGGCCACCAGACCAATAAAGCATAGGTAATCTTGGGTCTCACAATTGCCGAATAAATCCAATGGATCATTTTTGGCCTTAGTCCCCATTGCTTACCAAATGTTCTTTTGGCTATCCATAGAGCATTTGTCGATCTGTTGATTGTCTGCTCTAAATGAAAGTTCCAATTTAGTTTGCTGTCAAGAAATACTCCAAGGTATTTGACTGTATTTAAAAGTACCAAATGTGTGCCTTTCAACCTTAAGTTCTCAATACAGTATTTTCTCTTCTTTGTAAATGGCACAATAGTAGTTTTAGAAGGGTTTAAATTCAAGCCTTCCTTATCACACCACGAAGATACATAATTTAAAGCACTTTGCATTCTGTTTGCAATGATACAGTCGTATTTACCGCGTACTATTAAGACTATATCATCTGCGAAGCCAACTACTTCAAACCCTAGGGTTTTCAGATTTTTAAGGAGATCATCAACTATTATAGACCACAATAAAGGTGATAATACGCCTCCTTGTGGACACCCTTTTACAGCTCTAATACTGATGGATGAGCTTCCGAGGTTTGCTAATATTTGTCTATTTGATAACATCTCGTTAATCCAATCGACAATACATTTGTCGAAACCAAGTTTCATCATTGCTTTAACCATTGAACTATGAGATGAATTATCGAATGCTCCTTCAATGTCTAGGAACGCAGCTAGTGAGATTTCCTTAGCTTGAAAAGATTTTTTTAGTTTAGTAACAACCGCATGCAACGCTGTTACCGTGATTTACCTTCCTGATAAGCAAATTGATGTTTACTCAGAGGAGTTTTAAGTAAATATGTTGACTTTATGTATTCATCAATAATTTTTTCCATTGTTTTAAGTATAATTGACGATAAGCTAATGGGCCTATAGGATTTAGGTGAACTTTTATCCTTTTTATTAGCCTTAGGAATAAACGTCACACGCACTTGTCGCCACGCTGTCGGAAGATAGCCACAATGTTAAACTTGTCCGAAATAGTTTTGTTAGAATGGATAATAGAGTTGACTTTCCCTTCTGCAGTAGTACAGGATAAATTCCATCCCTACCAGGTGATTTGAAGGGTTCAAAAGAGTCAATCGCCCATTCGACTTTTCTTTCGGTAAAAATTGTATCGGCCAAAGAACAAGCATCAACCCTGGCTTTATCTACTCCAGTCGTTCCATTCATTGTTAAATGAACATGCGTCCTGATTTCATCAAGGCCAACTTTTGATGCAGGTATACTTTGGTCTTCACTCGAACTAATGATAGAACATGCAAAGTGTGTTTTCATCATCAATTCCAAAGTTTCACTTGCTGATGAAGTAAAAGAACCATCCTCGTTTTTAAGAGTGCCCAGCCCATTGGAGTGATCTTTAGAGAGGATTTTCTGCAATCTGGCAGTTGCTGGAGTACTTTCAATGTTTTCACATGTATGCCTCCAGTGTATCCTTTTAGATCTCCGTATTTCCTTATTATAACTAGTGAGGGATTCTCTGTATTGTTCCCACTGTTGTGTTCGTTTAGCCCAGTTAAAAAGCTTCCGGGTTTTCTTACGAAGTTTCTGAAGCTTGTTGTTCCACCATGGTACATTCCTATTTGTGGAACGTTTCTTAGCGATACAACTTTGATTAAAAGCATGTTGAATTAAGTTTGAAAGTTGCTTTGCATTTTCCTCAAGTTCTTCACAAGAGTTCGAGTCATTTGTTAAGGAGTCTTTGCTCACTTCTAGCTTTGAGTTATAAAGCTCACAGTTTGTTTTTCTGGGATCTTTTATAGTTTGTATGAGTTGTTGATCAGCCTTATAGTCAAATAATATTTGCAAGTGATCCGACAACGATACTTCTTGCGATACATGCCAATTTTTAATTTTGGAAGAGATATTCGGACTACACAGCGTCAGATCAAGGACTTCCTGTCTAATTGCATTTATAAAAGTGGGAGCGTCTCCTCTGTTACATAAATCTATTTCATTTTTCGATATATAATCTAAAAGATGCTCACCTCTGTTGTTGATGTCCGTGCTGGCCCATATGGAGTGATGAGCATTGGCATCACAGCCAATTATAAGCGCCTTATTTTGTTTCTTGAAGTACGAAACAAACGCTGCAACTTCTGGTGGAGGTACATCGTCAAGGTCCCCTGGAAAGTATGCTGAAGCAACATATATTTCTGTTGTCCCGTGAGTTGTTGGTACCTCCATCATGACAGCAGCGATGTCTCTTGTAATATACCCTGTAATTGGAACTATTTTTATTTCTCTATTTACTAATATTGCAGCTCTCGGTGATGGCTGCCCTTCATTGTAAATTATCTTACCAGCAGTTGTAGGGATTTCCAATATCCTACTGTTATATCATAAGGTTGATAAGGTTGATAAGGTTTTTAAATTTGAAGTTTTCTTAACATATGTGAAAAAAATCATTTTTGGACATACCAATTTCAAATATCCGTATTTTAGTAAAAAAAATTAGGTAGCAACATCGGTACAAAAAAAAAATTGGTTATGGTTATAGTGTTCCTGAATTTTCAGCCAAAAATATTGACAATTGACAAAGTTACAGAAGATTCAATGTGAAATTTTTTTGCTACGGAGTGTATTTGAGCCAGATTTTTTTCTGAGAATGCTTTATGGTTCGATCCCTTACAAGGATACAACTTATAAGGCATCTAGCACTAGTATTGCTGAAGATCATTTTTTAACGGAAGATGCGCGGATAAAAATAACCAAACAATTACAATACAATAATATAAAATAACATATGAATCTATTTCCGACCATGAGTCTTATTGTTCACGAATAGATCTACTATTCACTCCATATACTATAATTTACACCAATTGTGAAACAATATTATCAAAAGTGATTGACTCAAATTTGTTCGGAAAAAAAATATTTTTTCTATAGTTAACAACAGTGTCTCAAACGCCAAAAGTACATCCACATTCATCAGATGCATTGCCTATCCTTTCAAGCAATTATGGTTCATGCTTCTTTCTTACTGTTGAATCCAAAATGTGGAGTGATCTCAGATAATCGCTCGATAAAAAGGAATCTTATCTTCGGCTCACACATGAAGCGCAGTAGGCCTCACCATTTGAAAAGGAAAATCACTTATTCAAAACAACGAATCTGCACAGAAAAAAAAATGAATTTTTCCATGCGCGGAAAATTTCCCCTGGTTTGATTCCGTCAAGCCAAAGGAAGCGTGAATAACGAAATTGTTTGCAATCTTTCATATTCCATACAACAATGGTTGCAATCTTCCATACAACTAGATTCAGGCTTTATGTGACTTAAATTTACATGAAAAATATCCCATTAATTTCTGCCAAATCTAGCATTTGTGAATTAGAGTACGCAGAAAATTAAATGATTTTTTCAAACTGTGTGGTTATGTAAATAAAGAGGGGAAGAAAGATTCAAAAGTTCAATTCTTGAAATTCCTAGCACTTTCACACAAGCTAGGACGACCAACAAAAAGAATAACATGATGATGATGCATAGTTATCGTGAGGGTGATGGGAGTTTTGAGAAATTTACGTTTGAATAATTGTCTCCCCTTTTGTTTACAAAATCAGTTAAGAGAAGGTCCATTAATTATGTCACGCAGTAGGGGGAGGGGGGATTTGAGAAAACGTGACGATTCATACAAAAGAAAATTGAAGGTCCATACAAAAGCGTGACGTAATTAATGGACGTTCCCTAAGTCGTTTTGAACAAGCGGTCGAGAAATGACGGATTCAATAACATGTAATATAGCAGGATGCTTACAAGAACTGGCGGTGTTAATGCGACATAAGATTAGTTTTGATTACAACAGATACAACTTAAGGCATTGCCTTTTCTTAATCGAACCATCTAACGGAAGGCAAAAGTTTTAACGCCTTTTACTACTGGCAGTCAGAGTTTAATTAATTATTTTATATACTTTCGTTTCTTATTTTCCGAACATCTCGTTCCACCTGTAACGTCACTAGCAAGGTATTATATACTAAGAAAAACTTCCCAACCACACTATTTTCTCATTTCAGCCATCCGCCTGCTGCTTCGAGGCAAAGCTCACGTCGAGTGGAAGGTGTTCGTATCCGGAGACAAGAGAACGGTAATTATGTCACACACAGCTGTTGGTACATAAGGTAGCAGACAGCATCCAAAACATCACGCTGTTCATAGCTAGCACACATAGTCTTATCCAACTAGGAAACTTTCCACAATTATCCCTGCTTAATACGCTGGTGTCACGGAGTGAAATTTGGATGGCCTAGTCTTGCTTCGGTATGCTAATAACTGGCAGCAATACAATGCATGCCAAATTGCCGGGTTATGTCACAGGTTGACACACTCGTAAAGAAATAGGACAAAGGTCAAAAGAGCATTCCCGACGTAACCCTCGAAAATCTCTTGCATTAACATTGAATACGAGGATGGGAATGTTTATCCTTCGTTTGGACATTCCGCATTGCCTTGAAATGCGATTCAGGGATGATTTCAAGTTTTGTCAAGTATCTTTAAACAATTTATAAAATCAAAATAAATTCAAAATTGTTACAATTATTGGTCTATACAATCCAATGGGTCATTACATTTCAAGTTTCTGCACCACCTTTAGTCGACCATCTCAGGTTTATAAACCAGCTCTGAGGAATTGTTCATCAAGTGCCTATTTGTATAAATCCCAGTTTTTGTATGAATTTGATTATCACTTGTTCCTCTTTTTTGAAGAATGCATTTTTTCTATTGCATTTACCTCCGTTATTATGTATAAATACAATCTGTTGGCGTCAGTGTTCCCAAACATGCTATTTTTATATCGATAGCAATAATTTCATTTCAACGATAGGGTTTAAATGTGAAAGTTCGTTCACAAGAGAAAGATATGAAGAGAAAGCGTTGATAGGAATTGTATCGGAAAGTAGTTATTACCATTGGATACGTAATTGAGCTTAAACTAGTGTATATTATTTTGGCGTATATTACGTTTTGTTTCCATGTCAAAAATCCTATTTTGGTTCTTGCTTATTATCACAGGTCAAAGTGCATCCAGCAAATGTAAAACGAGTGATTGAAAAGTATACTTACTTACATCCCTATGGTTGCATAGGGCCAACGTGAAAGACTTCCATCCGGGGCGGCTGCTCGCTTTAGCCTTGACCTGGGTACAGGTCAGATTTCGATCGAATTTCTTTTTTTTTTCTTATTGAGGCTCCGACGCCACGAGCCCCTGGGTCTGTCTCTGCTACGATGCCCTGTTGGGTTTCAATCCAGCGCTTGTTTGCAGACTTTGTTTCCGCTTCTTCGTAGTGTGTGGCCGACGCACTTCCACTTTCGTTCTCGAATTTCCATTGGTTTCAGTTGGCATAGACGATGGAGCTCAGCATATGAGATCCAATTGTGAGGCAACCAAGAACGAATTACATACCGCAGGCATCGGTTGATGAAGACCTGCAGCTTTTTAGTTTTCTCCGCTGATACGCACCACGTCTCGCTGGCGTATAGCAGCAAAGATTTCACGTTTGAGTTGAAAATTCGGATTTTGGTGCGTTGACTTATCTGGTTTGATCTCCATATATGTTTTAAACTCGCAAAAGCAGCCCTAGCCTTCTTGATTCCTGCACCTACGTCGCTCTTGGTTTCACCGTCTGACGCTATCTGGCTGACAAGATATTGGAAGCTATCGACTTGCTCCACTGCTGACCCCGCCACCGTTAAATTGGAAGGATTTTCCGTGTTGATATCCAACGATTTAGTCTTGTTGTCGTTAATGGTGAGACCCGCCGCAGAGGAGTTTTCGGCGAGTGGTGGTGATAATATACATCCTTGTCTCACGCCGGCGACTACCCGTATAGGGTTGGACAAGGCTCCGTTATTCAGGACTCTACATGCCTCGTACTGCGCTTCGATGACGATTTTATCCGAGACTCCTTTGCGTCTCCGGGGCCCACCACAAATTTTCGTGGATGAGTCTGTCGAAAGTTCTTTCGTAGTCAACGAATACCAAATAGTGGGACTCTTGGAATTCATTGACCTGCTCTAGAATGAGAGTTACGTTGATCTTCTCCTGAATCCGGTTTAGGATGATTTTGCACAGGACTGTGAGAATAATACACAGTAACATGATGCCACGCCAATAGTCGAACACAGTTAGATCCCCATTCTTAAGGACCTTTACTAAGACGCCCTGCATCCAGTCGGCCGGAAATGTCGTAGTGTCCCAGATATTACAGAATAATTGATGCATCATTTGTGCGGATAACAAGGGGTCAGCTTAGAGCATCTCTGCTGATATGTGATCGACCCCGGGAGCCTTATTGGGAGTCATGCTTCTGATAGCTGCTTCGATCTCCTGCAATGATGGGGCCTCGAAGTTGACGCGAGTGATGCGCCGCATCTGTGGCCGATCAAAAAGATTCAAAAGTATGGTCAGCAGGATCTGCAGAGAACTGGATGAATGTTCGGTTCCAGCAATCGCGGATTGAACTGAAAACTCGGTCGATTATATTCTCGAAAACAAATCATGCTCTGCATCCTCGAGCATCGGGATGATCCAGTGGATTAAGAAAAGAAGGTACCAAGGGAACCTCCAGAGCATAAGTGTCGTGCTAAAATGAGGGTCCGAAACTGCATTTTGGACAATCTCTCTTAGTGTGTTTTGATGAACGACGAAACGTTCGTGAAGGACGATTCTAGAACACTGTCGGACCCTTCATTCTACCCGATTAGGGAGAGTGTTCCATGCAATTTGCACATGTGACATGCGATCTTTCATTTTCTACATAAAAGGAACAATAACTGCAGAAATTCACCGGAACTAGTGCTTACAGAAGAGGTTGCTTCCTCTATATCGGAAGCATTAGATTCCTCCTCTCTTCTGGTCGAATCTGTTCTCTGCCAATAATGCCAAATCATTTCTACTGTGGTTTTCTGATAACATCGTTGATTTCGTTAAAAAATATATCAACCCATAAACTGTCGCCAACTGCGTCAATGGGACTCTTGTAATTCATTGACCTGCTCTAGAATGATTCGAAGCGTGACAATATCCTCCACACAAAATCTTCCGGCACGGAATACCACCTGCTGCCGTCGGAGAGTTACGTTGATCTTCTCCTGAATCCGGTTTAGGATAATTTGCCACGCCAATAGTCGAACACAGTTAGATCCCCATTCTTAGGGACCTTTACTAAGACGCCCTGCATCCAGTCCGAAAATGTCGTAGTGTCCCAGATATTACAGAATAATTGATGCAACATTTGTGCGGATAGCAAGAGGTCAGCTTTGAGCATCTCTCCTGATATGCGATCGACCCCGAGAGCCTCATTGGGAGTCATGCCTCGGATAGCTGCTTCGATCTCCTGCAATGATGGGGCCTCGGAGTTGACGCGAGTGATGCGCCGCATCTGTGGCTGATCAAGAAGATTGAAAAGTATGGTGAGCAGGATCTGCAGAGAACTGGACGAATGCTCAGTTCCAGCAATCGCGGATTGAACTGAAAAAACTAAATATTATATTCTGGTAAACAAATCATCCTCGAGCATAGGAAAGATCCAGTGGATTAAGAAAAGAAAGTACCAAGGCAACCTCCGGGGCAGAAATGTCGAACCCGTATTTTAGACAATCCCTTCCAGTGTGTTTTGATGGACGAAGAAACGTAGGTGAAAGACTATTCAAAAACACTGTCGGGAACTTAATTCTACCAGATTAAGGAGAGTGTTCTAATTGGAGATACGACTGTGACGGAAAATGTTTTGTTCAGAAATGTGCTCGCTTTGCATGCAATTGGCACATGTGACTTGCGATATTCCATTTTCTACACAAAAGGAATAATAACTGCAGAAACTCACAGAAACGATAGTTGCAGAAGAGGATACTTCCACTATATCGGAAGCATTAGATTCCTCCTATCTTCTGGTCGAATATGTTCTCTGCCAAAAATGCCAAATCAATTCTACTGTGTTTTTCTGATAACATCGTTGATTTCGTTTAAAAAGATATTAACTGTCCCCAACTGCGACCGATCTATCACTACTGGGCAAACGTCAAGCGGAAGCTCAAAAATTTAGGTGCAGTTGCCATGTCAGAATTCAAGACACACTGGTCAGCAGCGTCCAGGAAGTGCAGAAACTCACTGTGCAGACCTTGAATGACGGTATAATGGCTTAAGTACGATCATATTAACGAAATCACCAATCTGATAAATTGAACAAAACTTTGCGAATTGTCATTAATTCTAACTTTTTGAATTTTTGAATATTACACTCCTTGGTTTTCGGAAAGCCGACCATTGCAGTATCACTGGCGTGCTAACCAGCATAGACTGAGATTCTATTCTTGACGCTGACGATGCTGACAAAGCAGCACTCGCTTTTTCACATTTCTTGGCTTATGTCATTGACAGACATGTTCCGAAATAAATACACCAGAAAGGCTTTCTTTTTTCGTGGCAGAAGAAAGAATTGGAAGAACTCAACTCCATCAAAAGAGAGACAATACACTAAATACAGCTTCCATTGCAAACATTTCTACGTACGGCTTAACTGAGCGTTCAAGCGAGTTAAGGCCCAGATACAATGGGGAGCGCAACGGCGCGTTGCGGCAGCTTTTGACATGTAGAAGGAGATGTTCGCTCATGGCCATGAGGCACCAAGAGTGCACATTAATGTTTTTGCTAGAATGAAAGATATGAAGAGAAAGTGTTGTAAGTTCCGTCAGTGTACGGCAGGTTGGAAATAGAACAGATGTTTTTGGAAAATTGAACGAAAGAGCATGTGTAAAGTGGTCGACGAGAAAAACTTGAATGATCTCAGACGTTGCGAATCAAAACAAACCCAAAAAGGAGAGAGTTCCTCTCCCATGTGCGCATCAAAACAGAGTGCACACAATATATCGCTAGAATAACTATCACAAAGCCATCAGTGGTACATGGGCGCCTTCCAAACAGATGGAGTTCCGTCAGTATTCCAAAAGAAACATATTTGCAGTCTACTGTCCCCAGTGCTTTGGCTATTACGAATTTTCACAACCAGTGGCACTTTTCCCTCCTGTTTAAAAATCGCACAAATGTTTCCAGTTCATAAGAAAGGCAGGAACCAGACGTGGAAAACTACCGATACGTTTCGTAACTGAGTGCGAACCGCTTCTCTCTCACTGTAAGCAGTATTTAAGCAAGGATCACCAGGGATTCATGGTAGAACGCTCCATTACCACTAATTTATTGTTCCTAACCTCGTACATTACGAAACGTGGGGCTGAAATATTTCAGACGCACGTAATCTATACAGACTTGTCCGCTCGATTGCTGTCGCAAAGCTACGAAGGCTTGGAGCTCTCTTACCATGACTTCGATCCTATCTTATTAGGTCGTCAGCTCTCAATCGCCGTAGGTGAGTTTTCTCAGGTATACCGCAAGGAAGTCATTGAGAGTCGTTTATCTACTTGATATACTTCGATGACCTTAAATTTGATCTTGAAGGTCTACGTCTTTCGAATGCCGATAGCCTCAAGATCTTTCTGCGAATCCATTCAATCAACGATTGGTATCTCTTACAGCAGAAGCTAGACCATCACTCACTGGTGAATCCTGATTAGAATGGTGCTTAATCCGGACAAATGCGAGATGATTACTTGCTTTCGTATGAAAGATCCGATCCTCTTCGACTACACGCTGCTAGACACGACAATCAAACGATCAACTAACATGAAAGATCTTTGAGTTATTCTTCTCCGCATGAAGTCTTTGTATTGCTCCCTGGGTGCAGTCGATTCTAGAACATTGCTCCACCATCTGGAATCCTACCTCTACCAATAGCACCGAAAGCGTCAAATCAGTTCAACGTAGGTTTCTACCTTATTCGCATTGTAAATGTTGCCGTGGAGAAATCCGTTCCATCTGTCAAGTTACCAGAGCCGTTGTCAGCTGATCGATCTGGAAGCTCTTTGAATTCGTCGGACTACATCTCTGGAATCGATAGAGCATCTCAACAGTTATAAATTACCCATTTTATTGATATAAATTGATTGGTATAAAACCACCATCACGCTTTGTGAGTGACCCAACATCATTTATTAATAATTTTTCAAATAATTCTAATCAAAGAGCTACCAACAAGTTCCAGGAGTTCCATTTAACAAGAAGAGGTGATCCAATCCACCCTAAAACTGTGATGTTTACGAAAACAAAAGGTGCTTGAAGTTGTATTCCTCAAAGTTTGGTTCTAATATGAGATGATCGACTTAAAGTTTGCGCTATTTCTCTATCAGTTCGGGTGTATCCAAATCCTTTCACAAATATCTATATAAGTATTGTCATTATCTGAGCATTTGGTCTAAATCCCTTATATGTATAGTGAATGTTCTTAAAACATCTTCAAGATCATTATTAAGGACAACAAAAAGCATACAATGTGCACTTTGAATCGACATCCTTATCACTCAAAAAAAAAACCCTTTAAATCCATTCATTTTCAACCACACACAATTTACTCAACAGAACGAGCATCAGCATAAAACCGTTTTAAATACCACCCACCACCCTTTTGCATCTATTCATGTGGCCTGTTCAACTCTCTTTTTTTGTTTGTTCCCTTTTATCTTGTTTCTGCTGTTTTTCTTTTTTGTCAACGACCCACTCCTATTTTAGGTGAAGGACGACCAACTGTACATTGACGAGCGAGCAGTTATATGGGGCGAACGTGCCGGCGAAGGACTAGACGTCACCGTACCAGTGCTGATCCGCGGCCAGCATCAGTTCCCCTTTCGCTTCAACATCCCGGAAACGAACCTGCCCTGCAGTTTTGAATCACGTGCCTGCTACATTCGTTATTTTGTTAAGGTAACACATTTCAATCATTCCCAGACGTGACGGATATAAGTATGCTAAGGGTATGCAAGTTTTAGTGTAATGTCTCTGTTCCTGAAACAATCTCCAACTCACAAAATATGGTCTCACCTGGACGATGCAGAATAACTCATGTTGAAAACACATTCTTATATTCATTTCGTTTGAGATCATAACCAGAATTGAGTAGCACCAGCAGATCGTCAGGAAGAAATTAATCAAACTTTTTGATGGTCTTTGATTGTTTATTGAATTATATTTTAAAGACTGTACTCGAAAAAAAAATGGACGAAAATGGTCGCCAAAAACTCATATTAAACTGATTTTCTTCAAACAGGATTCAACTAGGGTAGGTAACGACTTAGCACCGGGACCTATTCCAGCCACGGGTAAACGTTAACCTACAACGCTCATTTTTGCAGTATGGTGCTTCACTAGATGGAGCACCATACTGCAAAAAATGAGGGTTGTAGGTTAACGTTAACCCCGTGCTTGGAATAGGGTCCCGAGGTGCTTAAGTCGTTACCTACCCTACAACATAATGGTAAGGTTTTCATTTCCTTGGTAAATTGGGTATCTTCTCCATGACCGAATGCCCGAACTTTGCGCTTGACACCAATCATATGGTTCCTTTGAAACATTGTTTTGTTTTAATACATACTGTTTCATGAAAACCAGCTCGTTCTAGAATACTTACGGTGTTTTACGAAGTTTGACCTCAATGATGACCCCACACTTCTCACTCGGACATAGTTCCGTGGAATTCAGCGGCCGCGCGTAGCGAAAGGTTACCAAACGCGGCCAAAATAACGCCTTACGCCGGGAAGGACAGCTGGCGCCTCTGGATTTCTCGAGGCAATCGTCTCGGTAGATTTGCCCATTCATGGTACCCGTCGTGATGTATGGCTGGCTCATCTCTCCACACCTACCGATGGTCTGCCAAACAACGAACTTTTTTACGAATTTGTCCACCTGTCCTTACCTTCTCAGAAACAGCCAACCATGATGTGGCAACGTAAAACTCCTGCCCCGGAAATTCGACAAAGACTTATCATTAAGGCCTAACTGACAAACGTAAACAATGGCTTCTTTCGTAGATTTCTCGTGGCACAAATGCTACCCATGTGCGCTTTATCGGATTGAACTCTTCCTCTTCAAAATGACCGTGGTGGATCAATTGGGCGAGTTTTCAATGACGAGATGTTCGCGGCAAAAAGCCATTTTACGTTTATCTGTTAGACTCTAATAGAAAAATGCTTGTCGAATTGTTTTGTGTCCGTCTTGATGTAAATCTCGTTGTCCATCACAACGCAACTGGCGCGGTTTTAGCTACCGTGTTTTGTTTGTCGTTCCGGTTTGGTTTTTCCGGCACGTTTCATCGTTTTTTCGACAATCCAAATGGAAACCTCCGCCTACTTCGCCACATCACAGATCGAAAGTATCCGTCGATGTTTGAATAGAACACCATCCTTGCCTTATGCAGATCTGCTCTCTCTTCACTGCACTGGGTCCGTCTGGGTCTCCTTGAATGACTTCACACCGTCGAATGATGGTGAATGTTCCCAGGTGTTTTCCGATTCATCTGTGGGATGCAGTCAAATTTTTACGACGGTGGACATATTTTTTGGTGAATCTGCGCTTGTTTCGATGCCATCTCAATCAAAATTTCAGTCTAAATTTCATCACTTTTTACCCAAATTGCGGAAAGTTACAAGCAAATGATTGTTCACTTTTGATTGTTATTTTTTGTATTCTCCCCAGCGCGGAAGTAACGATCTTTGATGAAGTTAGCAGACAGTAATTTATTGCTCGAACAAATAGACATGAAGAGAAAGTGTATTGATAGATCCGTATAGAGTAACGGCAGGCTTTGAAAATTGAAAGAATACAAGATTGAAAACGAGCGGAGGGCATTTGAACGGTAGTTTACGATCAGGCACATAACCTGCATGGGGTAGTATGACAAAGGGTTATGTGCCTGATCATATATTACCGTTCAAATGCCCTCGCTCGTTTCAATCTTGTATTCTTCGATTTTCAAAGCCTGCCGTTACTCTATGCGGATCTATCAATACGCTTTTCTTCATGTCTATTTGTTCGAGCAATAAAATTACTGTCCGCTCCTAGCGCTTCGCATGGAGATGAGAAATTATCTGCTTCTGCTAACTTCATCAAATCATTGTGTCTCATTTTTTTCGATTACAATCTTTAATTTTAAATTTCAAATTTTTGAAAGTCCGGTAGAATACAAGTTTGCTGGAAACTATTGAGCTATCCAGCAATGCTGGAACGGGTTATTTAAATTTGTTGTTTAAATCCTGGGAACGGAGGAAGTAGAACACCTGCAAAAATGCTGAGGAAGACGAATTAAAAAGTGATACTTCAAATATGCTGGCTGACTATTTGGAGCATCACTTTTTAATTGGCTGGCTCGGTAGATTATTACTGTCACCGAAATTATACTGAAGAAAATATTCAATGATTAGTTTTCTAAAATAGTCTAAATTTTGCTGTAAACATAATATAAAGTAAATAAAATAAATAAACAAATTCAATGTTCTAAGTATATATACAGAAATTCCATAGAAAAAAGATATACGATCTCTCAGAATTTCATAATTGGAAGTTTTGTTCTTTATAATTTAAAACATTTGACCCGTAGTTTTCTACTTCGTTATTAGGATGGTCCAAAAAATTGACTTTTTTCCAAAATGCTTTTCTAAACTGATTACTTTTTAACCAAATTTTATCAACAAAATAAGCAAATAAAAAACACCTCCTTTACTGCAAAAATGATGATGTAAACATGGATTCTTTTGGTTTTTTAAGGTTTTCATGGTCTCGGAACCAAACAACCTCCTTCTTTATTTTTTTCTTGGAAGATTGGACATTTTTACATGACATATAAAAAAATTGGCGATGTATGCATTTTAGTTTTTGAGTTAACTTTTTCCAAAAATGCTATGTTTTTAGGTTTTGATGACTATCCTACTACGCGTTTTCATTACTTGAAGGAACTTGCCAACCATGCGTCCTCATCAATCTGAAGATATTTTTTTAATTTATTTAGCTTTATGATAGCTAAGTGATGGTCCATAATCCACGTGTTGTAATTTTTGGGCATACTCAACTTTCCCCCTCTTTAGTCGTTCTCTATACATTTTTTTAATAAATATGGTGCATGTGTTCTAGTCAACTTCCTCGAGTAACATTTTTTTCAAAAGCCTTTCTCTGTGGCTTCCGGGTATATTCAATTTTCTCACACCAATATATGTTATTCAGGTTATCAGGCTGCAACGTTTTAGAAACAATAACAAGTATTATATCTAACTATTCAACGCGTGATAAATGATGCCTATTATAAATGGTGTCGCGTTCAGGTATTTGTTATGGAAAATGTCCAATCTTTCAAGAAAAAAATAATAAAACGAGGGAGCTGGTCCCGAGATTTGTCCCGAGACCATGAAAACCTTAAAAAACCAAAATACTCCATGTTTTCATAATCATTACTGCAGTAAAGGGGGAGTTCTTCTATTTTTGCTAAAGTGGTTTATAAGTTACCTATGATTTTTTTTAAATGGCATTTTTGGCAAGTAAATTTTTTGGACCACCCTAACGCAGAAACGGCCACTCTAATATCGAATTAAAAAAATACGGATCAAATAATCTTTGATAAAAAACAAAACTACCAAATTATTATGAAATTCTGAGAGATTTTATCCCAATCAACACAGCTTGTATTAAACAAGTTGAAAGTATTGTTAAATGACAAGAACATGTTATAAATTTAGGTGTATAATACATTATTTCATACATTAATATGACGCAAAAAGCGCAAAAAGGAAAGCCTTATAAAACATTCAATTGAAAAAAAATATCCTCATTCAAAAAAAACATCGTCAAGCGTGGGTTCGAACACTAGTCCTTGGCGTTTTGCAAAACATGGTTGGTGTGATGTAATTTCAACAGTATATAGAACTTCTCCATAAAACCTTGTTCTGTTTATGTTTTATAAATGTATGGAACTATGTTTTGAGAACAACAATAAAGTATTAATTACTTTCAGCAGTGAACATATTTTAAGCTCGACCGTTTGTCAGAGTGATATATAGAATACGAGAGATACAAACCGCTCCAAACTTGACATGTTTTGCAATACATTTACAATATATTTATAATACACACAATTATAAATCATTCTAAAAAGATTTTTTGTGTGTTACTTGGGATATCATTTTTCTTTGGAATTGTTGTATATATAATAAGGTAACTCAGCCTAAAATGCAACGATCGATTACAGTTTTTATTATAACTCAGTTTTTCAGCAGTAAGCAATATTTAGCTATGTAGAAGAAAATGTTCGCTCATCACCATGAGGCCCCAAGAGTGCACATCAATGTTTTTGCTAGAATGAAAGATATGAATAGAATGTGATTAATGTTTGTCAACCCTGACCAGTTTTGTCAACCCTGACATCTAGAATCATCCACAAATTCTTGATGAGGTTGAGGTACGGCCTTTGTGGAGGCCATTCCAGCGGTTTGATCCGACAAGACCGAAAGAAAGACTTGGTCTTCTTAACTAAGTTAGCAGCATGCTTCGGATCGTTGTCCTGCTGAAATACGACCTTCTTTTCAAGACCCGTCTGGATCAGAGAAACCTCCAGATTTTCTCGCAGGATGTTGCTGATAAATGGGCACTTTCGGACACACAACGGACAACAAGACGGCGATGAACAGTTCGACCAGAAACTGATAGCTGAAGGGTTTCCTGGATCTAAAGGACAGTTACTTTTGGGTTTTTATTAACTTCGCGCACGATCTTGGTGTCCGTTCGTGTATCCGTTTTGCGCATCCTGCCTCTGCCTCCACCACTGATCCGAACGGTTTTTGTTTCATTAGAATTTTCCCAACCGCTGCCTTGCTAATACTGTACTTCCTAACGACAGCCCGGTGCGATTCACCGTTTTGCACATCACGAACCACCAATTTTCGGATACACAAGGGAATTGCTTCCGAAATCACAACTTTCTCCATTTTTTCAACTGAATCAAACGCGATCACGTGTACAAATGTACCAGGTCAAGCCGTTTGCTTCAAAACACGTCAAAATATCAGAACATAAACAATCGAGGGGTATTTCGACGGAAACTTATCGAAAACATATCGATTTTCGATGTGGGCACTTATTTGTCACTTTTTTTTTAAATACAAATTGATTTCTTAGTTTTTTAAGGGGAATTCTTTTTTTACTATTATTTCATAAGTGAAATTTGAATATAAAAAAGACTACAGTGTGTTTACTTTAATTTGAACCAAATAAATGAGAGAAATTCAAAAAATAATGAGGTGGGCACTTTATTTTGCATATCACTGTATATCAAGTTCTGAAAGTTCTCTCTCAATTGATTGCGAACTCGAGCTACGCCGATAAAGTTTCGATGGGCGTTCCTATTCGAAAATAAAACTTTTGTTTGTTTGTTTTCATATGAGCACTCTTTGGCTTAATTACATATGGGAATGTTTGCAATCTGTGATTACGAGAAATGTTTCCTTCCACAACTTCACCGAAGCCCACTTTTCGATTGAAAGTTAAGTTAATTAATTGTTGATTAATTTCTACGGCAATAACTTTGAGATATTAATGATCCACACATTTTTAGGCAACACTGCCTACATGCTATATGACATATGTAGTAGTCTAGGTTTTCGGCTCCATGCTTCGCACCAGACTCACTGAGGTGCAGGCAGAGTAGTTGACGGAGCATTGCTCAAGAACATTTATCTCGCTAATTAATTAGTTAATATCTAATTATGCAGATGTGTAATTGAAAAGTGGTCTTCAGCAATGTTGAAGCTAGGAACTTCTCGTATGCACAGATAGCAAACATGTTCCAATTACACCGAATAGCAAAGAGTGTGATGCAAAAAGTTTGATTTTTTCATAGGTATTTCCATAGAAACTTCAAGTGTCTTTCGAGTTCGCCAACAATTGAGCACAGATTTAAGAAGTGTCAGAACCGGATTTTAAATCGATTGATTTTGGAGGAACCGAAATAGGTTACATTCAACCACCCGAATACCTCTGTCCCATCCCAGGAAATTAAACAGCAATGGTGTGCACATTAACTTTCCTAGCAACTTTATACTTACTTCGGCTTCCACATAATTTAATTAACGCTGCACCGCAGTCTTGGCCGTAATAGCGGTTGTTTCAAATTTATGATGTTTTGCAAGTACTAAAAAATGACATACTTGTAGACTAGACTAGACTAAATGAATAAGGGTACTGCCGTTATACGCATAACTGTCCCATGTTCTATGGGATTCCCTATATACATGGGACAGTTATGCTTATAACGGCAGGGTGCATATTCCCCAAATCGATTATAAACAAACATTCAACTTAAAAGGTAGTTATGAAAGAAATTTCATACGAGAATTAATATTTAGAAATACATACTATTATTGATAAAGTTTTCCAAGTTCATCCATTCATTCGCCAATCGTGGTAAATTAAGAGCTCCGTAAAAACAGACGAACAAAACCGCCGTTAACGTGTAGATACTCCTTTCCTAAACGACAAAATGCTGCCGTACACTCAGCACATTTGCCGATGTTTACCACAGGAAGTGAAATCCTATCAATGTGGAAGAACTCCCACCGCACCCCAGTTGTTGAGACATTCAAAAGTATCCCAAAAGCCCGAATCGTATAAAATATTCACACAATCAATTTCGGATCCGATTTGGCACGCTAAAGTGTTTTCCAGTTTGGCAAAAGCTCCACTGCTGGGCGTTAGATGTAGGATTTTTTTCTATTTCCCTTTCTCTTGTGATAAGGGTATGGGAGGCGGAGAGTGGTTCGGAACAAGATATTTGACGAAGGCAAAGGTAGGGTTGTATCGGAGACATCACGCTTTGTGATGTGTCTAACTGATCATTTCTTCTTTGTATTTTTTTACTCCACGCCCCTATTGAAGGTTACCATCGACATTCCCTATGCCTCTCCGCCACAAGGAATCAAATATTTCACCGTTGTGGGACCACACATCGACTGTATGGACGAGCAATATCTGGTAGGTATTATGCGTGGCTATCAATGGCTGGTAACATAAGACCGGAGATGAGATTATTTGAATATGTCCTGTATTTCACTCTTTCTTATTTCTAATCCCCAGAAACCGATTACAGCTCAGGATAAGAAAGTTAGATGTTGTCTGTGCTGTGCCAAAGGACCGGTGACGCTAAGGTATGTAGATCTAAGACTAAGGATCTAATATTACTGATATATTTGTATTACTTATTATGTATAACACTTCAACATTTTATAAATAACCTCGCTAGGGTCTGACGGAAAATGAATTAATTGAAAAAAGAATTATCAACACTTTTGTTTCGATGTGTGAAAAAAGTCATTAGATGGCAACCCTAGCGTGTTTAATGTCTATTGACAACAGTATTCACAAAGTTTTGACAGTTTGCAACTGTTGTTCTATCGAACACATTTATTTGGTGGGAAAATTTTCAATCAATTCTGATTTGTTCGAAAAAAAAACAAGCACCATGAGGTTATACAGGGTGCGGTTGGAAAAAATGCTAAAATGTTTAAACTTTAATATTGGGTTAATATGTGTAATGAATGACCTATTTCTGATAACAGTGTTTACTTGAAAGTACTACATCAGAACATCGGAATTGTTTTATTGCAAATTTGTGAAAATGTATGTCAAAGAAATGATTACGAGTTTACTACTTGTTCAGAAGACGCCGAAGGAGATTGTCAAGGTGGTCACAGTTTAGCGCATAAAAAAGTCTCTACAGGATGATCCGCAGCAAAGTGGAAAGTGGAGACAAACGCGATCTTATCGGTCCGTGCAAAGAATGCTCGCAACCCACTACGTTCCATCAGGAAACTTGCCAAGGAAGCCAAAACTTCTAAAAAATCAATGTGAAGAATCATCAAGGTAGACTTGCACGCATTTTTCAGTACAAAAGAAACTACAAGTGACTCATTCGAAGAGATTGCTTTCTTTGATGAAGAAGGAAAAAAATCTGACGAAAAGCTGTTCAGCATCTAGCACCAGTGTCCAGCAGCAGTGTCCAGCACCCGCACAGACCGATAGATTTCACCGAAGAAGCTTTTGAGTGTGGTCCGGAGAAAGTGAAGTTTAAGTAACCAAACAACGGGCTGGTGTCATGATGTTTGGCTTAGCTGCGTCCAATGGTTTGAAATTGCCACCTGTTTTTATTGACAATCTATATCGAAGTGTACAGAGTGGCAGCATGAAAGTGATACCGTAGACATACGTTCGACTTCACCTCATTTACCAGTGTAAAAAATGACTTCCCTCAAGAAATCAAGTAGCAATAACCTGACGCAACAAATAGCGCCACAGATTTGTGTTTATTGGTAAGGGAAGAATGGGTTGCCAGTCAAATTGTCAGATTTAATGCAGCAATAACTTGACTAGGCGGCGCTTCTGTAAAAAATGATTCCAGCGAAATTAATTTTGAAATTTTACACAACAAATTTTAATTGTTTTGTTGGAGCTCGAATGTCTGTTTGCGGTGATACCAGCGGGTGGATAGTCATGAAGAAAATTAAAATATTTCTTGGCTCAGGAAGTACTAGCATATCGGTCCCAAGCTTAATAGTGCCCTCAAGTATTGTGTCAAAATAACATAGCGAATCAAAACAACAACAAAGATACTAGTACCGAAAGGTACAGAAAATCGCAAGAAATATTGCAAGGTGTAGACTGCAAGGTGTACTTCGGACCTAGGAGTTCTACAACAGTGAACCTGTTTAAATCGCTAGTTGCATATTGATTGTTGGTGATACACTCATTTGTGATCCCCTCGGTATAATTTAGACCATTATCGGTGAATTTCTAGTGTACTCTTTGAAACAGTAACTTGTTGTCAGTTCATTTGTAAACAACAAACTGTATTTGTGTTCTTTAATTTACGAAAATAAAATGGATACATGTAGAGAACAAATACAAATCTTGCATCTGACGGATTCACAAACATGAAAATCAGACGGAAACTGTTGCATTTGAAGTTGAGCTGACTGTTTGTGTACAGGGCCATAAAACGTTTCAAGGATACTGGCAGACAAAACCCGGTAAGAAACGCAGTGTACACAGTCCCTCAGTGGTCAAAGCAGCGAAGGAGCGAATTCGTAGGAATCCTGTTTGGTCGGCGAGAAAATTGACGTATGAAATGAAAATGAGCCACACATCCATGAAAAATATATTAAAATGTGACCTTGGACATGGAGCTTTTGAAAACAGAGGTTTCACGGATTAACACGCAATAATATTGCGTGCAGAGTTGCCAGATTACGGGCGCGGCTTACAAAGTGAAGTGACTTTGAACGAACAAATTGATCGTGTACAAGTCTTCGTGAAACAGCAGCTGACAAACGAAAGGTTGAACGATAACAAAGTGCTTCTCCTTTAATGGTTTGGGGTACCAAAAAGCAAATTACCCCTGTTGTCCATAGGTAGAAGCGTTAAAATAAACAAAAAGTACTATTTATAATTCCCTGTGCTAAGAAACTTTTTGAAGGAAAGTTTTTGTTTCCAACAGGATTCAAATCAAGCGCATAAGCAACAATCAATATGAAACTAGCGATTTGAAATTGGTTCACTGTTGTAGAACCCCTTGATCCGAAGTACCCCTTGCAATGCAGTCTTACGCTTTTCTTTGTTTTTGTTTTAACGGAATTTTTGAGGGCGTGTTCGTGTGAGTTATGTTCTTAGGGGCGAATCATTAGTCTTGAGACCGAGCTTGGGACTGATATGCTGGTACTTCCTGAGCTAAAAACTGTATCTATTTTCCTAATAACTATCCAGGCGCTGGCTTTAGGCAGTGGTGTAAGCATCGTCTCCTGATTTGTACCCACTGGACTTCAGTGTCTAGGCATACATGCTAGGAAAATTGGGCAACTGGTTGGACTCATTTAAAAAACTTTTGGTTGAGATTTGGGATCAAACGCCGGAAGAGGTGGTGCATACGGCTTGCAAAAATTTTGAAAAGCGTCTTCGACCGCGATTAAACATAAAGGAGAAAGATTTGAACTTCACTGATGTAAGTTTAATACTTTGACTTGTTTTTTAATGTGCAATGAGTGAGAAATACCAAAACCCTGTTTTGGATTTATAACAATTTTGATGTGTATCATTTCTACGTTGCTATCCTGTATATCGGTATGAATTCAAAGCAAAATTATTCATCAGCATTTCGGATGAAATCACTTTTGGGCAGTAGAGGCGCCAATTTGATTTGTCATCTTTTATCACTACTTCTGCAAATCAGATGGTTTTTGCCACATTTCTTCAGTTTGTTTTTGATAATCGCCCAATATTTTTCCATGGGATGAAAGTTTGGACAATTTGGTGGGTTGAAATTTTATTTAATAACATCGATATCATTCTGCTTAAATGCGTTTGAAAAGGTAAAAGTTGTGTCTCGGGACTTGTCCAAAGTCCATTTTAACAAATGCATCCATCAAAATGCATTCATCGTATTTCGTCAATACTTGCTCGTACAGCATTCTTGCTCGGCGTTCGGCAACCAGATTCTGTTGGGGTGCTTGTTCCCCTTGGAAACCTTCACGCCAACAAATTTGTTGAACTGTACTGTATTTCGCAGAGAACCTTTTCGCCATAACACACAATGAGATCCCAGGATTGTTCCGGGTTGCCTGACGGACTTTCACTCGTAGTTTCTGGTCGTATGATTGTTTTGATTTGCAATTATCACTCCTGGCCAACCCGGATATTCAACGTGAGTTCAAAAAAAGTTCATCTTTTGTGTCTATCTTTGATAACTATTGAACGTGAGTATCAATACTTCCTCCACAAAGAAACCAACCTTACGAATCACTGCACTGTCATTGGCATCTCGTTACGGCTTCTAGACGCGCCACAGTAGAAGCGGCCAAACACTAAGTGGATCGAGCCGTATGTGTCATGTCTGTGAACAACAGAAAACGCCCAGGCCTTGTCATGACAGTAGGTACATGAGCAAGAGCATGTGCATGATTAACCGCCCACGGATGCTACTCCATTATTGTCAGATCAGCTGTATTTACACAAAGAACCAACAGGTGATATTTGGAACTAACATACATCGTCAATGTGTCAAAACTGGAAACCCATTTTAAAGCAATACCGGCACCGGCCGTGCCCGAATGCTGATCAAGTAGGGAATGAGAAGGAACGTGTTGACGCGATACTCGCTATGATGGAAGCCGAGAAATTCTCTGCACTTCAACGAAAAAGCACTGGAATGTTGGATAGTTGGTAAAAGGTTAGCAGCAGGGTATCGTTAACCAAAACGAAAGTGTGTAGCTAGCACTATCCGCAAAAAGCATGGGACCAATCCAACAAGCAAAAGAACATCGAACGCCAGTTGCACCGCACCCCAAATAGCTCGGCATGACATAATTACCGTAAACTCATAAATAATGTTGATCGCTTTTTTTTTGCCTGTGTAGGTAATAGTTTCACTAGAGTACATTTTTTCTGAGCGGCGGATTGCCTCTTGCTGTGGATATCCTGCAATTACAGATAATACAAGTTGGCCGCCTCTCCGATTGGTGACCCATATAACATTAGTAAATTATATTGATACTATTTATTCCAACGCTCATTAATTGGGTACCAACCGGGGAGACTTGGTCCTATACTCAATGCTTTCCCTATTTTCAATCCGTTCAACAATTCACAATATTTTGTGATATAGACCACAATTTGACAGATCGACAAGTAAACGTCACCCATCGCAAGATGCTAAGAAGCGGACCGGAAGAATTAAGGAGAAAACTCCCCACCTTGTCCTGATACAAGGTACAGAACATAAACTAAAAATGAATATTGCATCAAAGTAGAAGCACATCAACCATGTAAAAAAATTAGTTCAATTTTTAATGCACACGTTTGCACACCTCTTGGATGGAGCTACGATAAGAAATAATTTGGTGGAGATATTGCATGTCACCAGAAAATGGAACCAGATATTAAAGTGTGGCCTAGTTAGAATTGGAACATAGACTATTGCGCATATTTCGGATATACATTAACAAAATAGTACTAGTATTCTGTTTTGCCTTGACTTAATGTGAACTTTAGAGGGAAAATACAAAAAAAAAATTGACAATCTCGATTTCGAAGAAATTTGCGGACTTTTCCCGGAATACGTTTCATCAACCGGCGCACATTATTCTCATCCCTCATTCATTGATGCTTATGACGACACTGCCTTTCACCTTTAACTTCCTCTTGATAATAGGCCAAAACTCTATCAGTCTGAGCTGGGGACAGTTTGGTGGGTTGATTTCTTTCGGTATAAACTGAATTCCGTTGGTTTCATACCAATGTAGCACTGTTTTACTGTAACGATAGCTTGCAATATCTGGCCAAAACATCACAGGCTCATTGTGGGATCTAATGAATGGCAATATTCGCTTTTGGAGACATTCCGTTCTGTACAGCTCTGAATTAAATGTCTTATCAGTGATGAAAACCTTGGTCTTCCTACCGCAGCTACAGATGCTTTGCCAAATCATGTATTTACGTGCAAATTTATCTGCAAACACAAACTTGAATTTGGCAGGAACATCTCCCCGAGCCGTAGCCAAGTAAAATTGTTGTCCCAGTAGCTGTTTGAAATCGGCCTTTACATAGGTTTTATCATCCATGATGAGACAGCCATTGAATTTGGTCAACAACTGGTCATACAAGTTTCTGGCATGGATTCTGGCCATATGGTTCTACTTTTGATGCCTATTTGGTTGTCTACAGGCACTGTATGACTTGACGCTTTCCCCAAGATGAATCTGTTGCACGGTACTGCGTGCGGTGTGAAACTTTTCGGCCAAATCTCGATCTGAGATGTTGGGGTTTGTCTTAATGTTCTTGATGACTTTGTTCCGCAATTGACGGTTGACAGTACCCGCCCGACGCTTGCTTTGAGGTTCGACAAAGTTTCTCTATACTTTTTCAAAACACGCCACACGCTATTTCGAGGAAAACCTAACATTTTAGCAAATTTTGGCACAGACAACGAAGGGTTTTCCAAATGAATGTGCACAATTATTTTTCTTCTTTCTTCTTCCACTTTGTATTTCTCTGAAACAAGTTCGAACAGCACCACGAAAAAAAAAATTCTGATGTTGTTGTGGTTATAGAGAACACATAAGATGTCATAGTTTACAAACCCAACCACTAGGGTCGCTGTAAGAATCGAACATGTTAGTTCCAATATTAAATGGGCCACACCTTAGAGTACGTTCCTCTACGTAGTATTCTCTGCACAGACACTCCATACACGCTCACGTGGCCATGTCTATGCAACTGTTGAGAATAGGAAAGATTTGGTAAAACTGGATAGTCGGGATGAATAGTTGAATAGAATGCCCTACTTGGTGTTCAGAGCAAAGATGATTCTAACAATCAATGTTTTGTAGTTGGGAGCATCTAGTCTAAGAAGGTTAAGCTGTGCTCTCTTCTCTTCTAACGGTAGGAGCACAAGAATTCCCTCTCCTTAATCGCTATCTGCAGATAAAAAAAGGATAATAAAAATAAATAATAAATGTGCGATTTTGTTGTTGAAATTTTCCAAGCTCCGATATTTCTCCAGTCAGCAGTCAAAATCACTTCCCCATTCTCTTACTTTTGAAGCGTTAATCGCTTCTTTAGTTCCGAAACTATCATATGCCAGTCTTTTCCAGCACCCGTACTTGTCGTTGAGTCTGATGGCTAAATTCCTTTTAATGGAGTTTTAGTTCAATTGATTTTTCACTGGTGCAGGTTGAACACACTGGATAATTACTCTCAATCGGTCTTTTGGAAGTCGCAAATGCACAAATTCACTTATAAAAACCTCATATCGGCAAATTATTCGAAAAGCAAAAGTAGATGGATATAAGGGCATCAATGTGATATTACCGATCATGACTGTATGATTATTACATCCTTTGTTTAGTTTTTACATTCGTCTTTTTGTGCGCTTTATGATATTGTGTTCATACTCTTAAAGGTTGAGCTGTGTAAGTAATTCGAAAGCATCCCGATATGCAATAAACTTAACCACATGTGACGAAATCAGCACTCAACGCAAAACTCAAAAAGAGTTTGTTTTAACTCTTTATTTGTTCCAAATTTATCAATATTTACATTTCATGTTAATCTAGGTGTTCCAACTACTATCGTAACGTATCAACCTTAATTGTTAAAATATATACCTGATTTTGTTTACATTAACACAAAAAGAGCTAATTTTGCCATGTAACATTCATACACATGGACAAACACACCTTCTCTATGGAACCTATTTTGTGAGAAGTTTCAATCAAATAAACGAATAAGTTCCAGAGCATGAGCGAGTAAGTTCTCGTGGAAAAAAGTCGGCCTTCAAAAGTGTTTTGCCAAAACAAACAGCTATTTAAATGCCACAGTTGTTAGAAACATGTAAA
Source organism: Aedes japonicus (assembly GCA_034211315.2). Taxonomy (NCBI): domain Eukaryota; kingdom Metazoa; phylum Arthropoda; class Insecta; order Diptera; family Culicidae; genus Aedes; species Aedes japonicus. The sequence goes on from JASCZW010007730.1 coordinate 62,989, forward strand.
AGGAATGACCGAAAACAGGAAAATCGTGAATATTTATATCACATCCCACGAAGGGTTTCAATCCCATATGATTGGAAGCTGATGTTGTCTGTTAGCTCACGCTAGCTTCGGAACGTTTAGGAATATAGCTGTTCGAATGGAGCAGTAAGCACTCTACAAAACGAACTAGAAAACCGTACCATGTTTGTTTTCACAATATAGTTTGATACTTTAATTGTTGGTTGTTCTATCTTTTCAGCTGTTCCCTCGACCGGACTGCGTTTTGCTGTGGCGAAACTCTCAAGCTGAAGTCCGTCGTCGACAACCAGGGCGAGGAGAATGTAACATTAAAAGTCCGCTTGCTCCAGCTTTGCGAGTTTTTCGTCGAACGAGGCGTACTCGGTGTGACTAAAGAGGTCCAACACTTGGTGCTCGAGTACAAGGGTGAACTAGTTGCTTCTCGAGATCATCAGGATACCTGTGCCAGTCTGCGGATACCGACGGTGCCTACGACACTGGTGGGTGTCTGTCGGTTGGTACAGATCTACTACATGCTGACGGTGAGTGTGGGTGGGTTTGTACATTACGGTGCTTCATTTCGAAAAGAGAGATACAATCTTGACACACAATATGAGGCTGTAAAAAAATGGCTACATGTAAAACCATTCCATGATAACAATATTTGTTCATCCTACACAAAAGAGATTTACAAAATATCTTAATATCAGTTTAAATTTATTATATTCGTATAAATCTTTTTTCACATGAAGCCCCTTAATATCTAATGTGGGCGAAAACATACCAGCAATGAAAAAAACTCAGCACATACGATCATTAAATGTTATTGTACACTGGTGGACATAATACCAGTTAAACTCGTATGACCTGTAGGGTCATGAAGGTAATAAGCATAGTTTCAACTAATGTGAACTAATATTGGCGAGGAAAAACTAGACTTTGTTAACTATAAATTAGAAGAAAAATTAGTAATCTCCATTTAATTCCAACTACCTTTGCTTATCTTCGACAGATACGCGTATTTCGTCTACAATGTGCAGACTTCTTCAGTGTCTCGTACTAATAACTCGACTGTGTTATTCAAATGTATTGACATATTGCTGACGTATACTACTTCTATTCGTGCAACCAGAACATAACTATCATGAATGGCCACAACAAGTTTTTGATTCTATCTTGAAAAAGACCTCTTGAATGGGATAACCACCCCACATGAAAATCTCTTGCAAAACAAGAACACGCACAAAAATGCAACATACATATTTAATCATTCCAAGCATCCCAACCACACAATCAACAGATCACCAAACATAAGAAAGAATTGCGGTCTGCTAAATCGGTATTCCTTTCTTTCCCCCCACATTTAGGCATGTTTGGAATTCGAGAAATCGGGCGATGATTTGCACATTAATTTCCCCATCACCATTGGAACGGTGCCATTCCGAATACCGAACAGCAATCTGCAGCCGCACATAGGATATGGTAAGGAGATTGATATTTTATGCAAGCTTAAGAGGATGTTGGCGTTGTAATGGCACAGCCAGATCACCTATTACACGGTGGGAGGACCCAACCATGTTTCTCGACAATCGCGCGCGAGTTGATTGGGTCGATATTTTACATATTTAAATTATCAAATTTTTTTGAAATACAACGGAGAAACTAAGGATAGTTTATGGTGCCATCCACCGTGTAGTAGGAGACTCAAATGAAGTAAAATATCTTTTTCATGTCATTTATAACTTAGTAAATATAAACAAAAAGATTTAAACGATTATTAAATAAAATTACAACAAGAGTTTTCATCCAGGCTTGAGATGCAATAAGTTTTTCACCAAACATGTTTGCCCAAAACAGACGCCCTTGAATTCGTTTGTTAGTTGAAGAACTATGAATGAAGTAATAAAATTGCGAAACTGTACATATGGCCCACTTTGAGCTTAAAGCTGCATTACACGACCTTCAAACGTTTCCTTGTGGCAGCCTACACATGCCGTTTGCTGGGAAACCGCAAGCTAGTCAAAGAGAAAATATCGCCAGAGCATAAAACGAGTAAACAGAATGTTATTTTTAAGCTGTTGTGGTTATTACACCCAAAATAAATAAGCAAGATTGTAATGTAATTTCGCATGATTTGGTATCATTTCTCGTAATGGATCGCAACTTGGAGAAAGAAAGCAACATTGGTCGTGGGCAAAAAAGCAACACATCAATTCGATTAGAAAAATTCAATGTGTGCGTGATGTTGTACAGTTGATTAGTAGTAGTAAATTCAATGGCGCACAAAAAAAAAAAGATTATCATCCGCCACCGAGAGTCGAACCGCGACCGTCAGCATGACGGCTCTTCATTGTAACCATCCAGTCACCACAACAAGTTGAGGTGAATGGAATAAAAAGTCCTACAGTTTCTTCGGTTTCTGAGGCACTCAACGTTACAACATTGAAGCAAATTTCGGTCGCACACACTTACATGGCTTCGTTTATTTCATAAACCACGCATGGTGACTTGATGAGAGGGCGATAGGAGGTGATGACGAGTGCAGATAAAAATAGAACACTTGACAGCGGAATAGCAACAGTGGAATATGGTGTAGCGGTGTTCTGTGCCATTGTCTCACCCATATTGAGAAGTTGTTGACCGTTGAACAAAAACCCAACGGTTTGCTGCGATTGTCGAGGCACTAGGCACACAGCGATAACCACTTGCCACACACTTGCATGGCTTTGTTTATACCATAAAAAGCTTTGTGGAACATGATGGGCAAATTTGCCTTTTCAGAATCATGCGGATTTCTCAAGATATGATTGCAAATACTGCAAAATTGCAATTTTGCATTTTTTGCTACAATTTCAACTTTTGGGTGTATAATTGTAGGGCATACCACACGCTCGTTCAAATCTACTCTTAATAGAGTAACTTTCACTCAGTTTCGTATTACCATGCTAATTGTCAAAAACTGAGTAACTTGATATACATCTCGCGTCACTTTACTCAATTTTTGAGTACAATTGTATGCTATCTCTTTTTTCTCTAACGAAAATGTTACTCAATTATCGTTAAAAGTGGATCAACTAAATTTTGAGTAGATCCACTTTTTACGAAAATTGAGTAACATTTTCGTAAGGGAAAAAGAGATAGCAAACAATTGTACTCAAAAATTGATAAAGTGGCACAGATGCTAAGGAAACTGACTAAATGCTACTCTGATTGTAAAAGCGTTGTACTTATAAAAAAGAATAATTACAATGAAGCTGTCAAAAGCGAAAAACGTGGTTCAGTCGATCAAAAGTTTTCAAGATGGGATGGCTGTATGTTGTAGTCATGCTACCACAAAAGTTCAACTCAGTGGACGCAGTGGTTCTACGCCCCAACAAAAAGAAATGTTGTAATCAAGAATCATTTTGACGTCGAAGTGCCGAATTCAGTGTATGACCCAACAAACATCAATGCTGAATAACTGTTTGTTCAAACAAATTTGGAGAAGTTGTTCAGCTTTTTCTTCTAGAAAGCTGAATAATTTCCCAAATTTGTTTGAACAATTGGTTATTCGACACTCATGTTTGTTGAGGAATTATAATCAATCCATAAAATTACAAATTTAAAGTATTTGACACTTCCGTTTCGACTGGACAGTTGTTGGAAACAATCAACAATTTCATTAAAATAAAAAATAAAATTAGATACTTAATAATGTTTTTCAAATTCTGGCAAGTGACCTAGTTAATCAGAGAATTGAGTAACTCCATAGTTACTCTAATTAGGGAAGTTCCAGTTTTAACAAAACTAAGTCGTTTTCTACTGAGTTTTGTAAAAATACAAACAAACGTGACTGAGTAATGTTTCTAATTTTGATAGGTGACCTAGTTAATC